>JASANF010012893.1:0-82548 GCA_030248245.1 Trissonchulus sp. WLG1_4 | reverse complement strand
GACTGGCTGGAAAATTATATCATCTATTACGAGAATATAGAGAGTATGACATTGCCAAAATCATTATGATGACGTATACCGACGCTAAGTGGTACGGCATAGTCATTCCTGTTGTCAGAGCACTACTGAGAGCATTAAGTGGAGTTTTCGGGTTATGTCATGCGGAGCCGACTTTTTTCTCTATCTGGCATGTCATAGACGGTTTCGACAAGTGTTCTTCGGGAAGTATTTGAGCTACGTCATCCAAACGCAGTTGTTCCGATGACGTCTACAACACATTAGCCCCCATTACGATCGAGCAGTGGATAGAACGGCGAGAGTCCGGCTAAATTCCCAAATCCAGAACGTAGTCCCCTAAAATTGCCGAGAATAACACTAAAGATCCCTTGTCCCGAAGACTCAACTTTTTTTCGGGGGGGGGGGGGGGCGGCCCCTCTCGCTTGTTTTTGGTCAAAAATGCTTTATGCTTAATAAAATGTGTCTGACGCTGAAAGAGCGGTTATAAAACGTCTACTGTACACATTAGTACTAAACGCTTCTAAGTGACTTAACCATCTAATGTGGTAGTAAAGTTTTCGACAATTCTGCAGGAGTAAAAGTTAACAGCTTAATACGATTAATTTTTAATTTAGAATAATATTGCACATATTAAATTGCAAACATATTAGCTCCAATGGGATGAATGGCTGCTGAAATAGTTTAAAATATTCATTTTTAGTATTCACAGAAAATATTTTTAAGCCAGTTACGGCATTTTTTCGTAATTTTTAGGTTTTGCTAAGCCAAAGGTGTAGCTAGTCAAAACGACCGCTTATTGAAAAAAGAAAAAATGACACACGGGCATATCAAAAACCTTCAATTTGAATGACAAAACTTATCCTTTCATGTTTAGCTTTTTCAGACTACGGGCCTTATCAAAATTGGATTTAACGGATTAGATTTAAATTAATTTTGCTAATAGTGCAGCACAAAATGAAAATAGCCGGCTGAAATTTTGTCCTACATGGCTCACATACAGTACCTCGATGTGTGCCAAGTTTCAAAAAAATTACGTTTAACTGACGCTGCGTTATTGACGAAATAAAGTTAAATCTAATCCGATAAATCCAATTTTGGATAAGACCCTACGTCACATTTACGTAACATCGTTCTTCGAACAACCACGCATTACACAAAAGTCTGAAAAACTTGACAACTAGTCGTAGAATTTTGTTCGTCGAAAATTTAAGGTCCTTAGATTTTGCATGACATCAAGCTAACTTGCAAAAATGTGTAAAAAAGCACTTCCGTCGACTAAATCTCAAGTCTATGTGTTCCAATTTTTCGTCTGTGTGGGTGGATTATGTTGCATTTTTTTGAGACAATTTCTGATTTGTCATTTTGATTATTTGTTTTAATTTAGCATATTGCGTGAAATACTTTAGAATCAAAAATTTGCATATTTTTCAAAATTCAAAAAAATTCAACTTTGAAGATGCGTAACTTCTTTTCTACATCATCTAGATACACCAAACTTGGGGTTCAGGGCGATCTTAACATTGACTATGTTGTTGTAAGGAATCAGAATAGTTGGTGATAAACTGTTCGTTTTACAAGCAAAATATGAAAAATGCTAAAAATCACAAAATTTGACTACTTTAGCAATGTTTGCTGGCAAGCTCGTTACAGATGTAAGCTAGTTATGTGCAAAACCGTATTATCGATCAAGTTCTTTAAAAGACCGCTTGTCAATTCATGGAGCCAATCAAAATTCAAAAGTTATACCAAGCTATAAAAACTGTCGAAAATGTAACTTAAGTTCAAATAAATTTCCTAAGTTAAAATAAATTTAACTTCTTATTTTAGAAATAAGATTTGTTACTTCTGAAATAACAACAGCTTATTTCTGCAGTGGGAATGCCATTTTATTTACGAAATAAGGCTCTATGTATTTCTTATTCCTGACTTCTTATTTCTGTCCAGTGGGAACCGGCCCTAATAGCTTAAAATCGTTTACTGGCTTTTGTATAACCAGTCAGCAAAATTAATTTGAGCGAAGAACCCGCGATTGTCAAGTCTTACAGTACTTTATTATTTAAATCAACAAAAAATTAATAATTTATACCATAGCACCGATCGAATAAACAGACTACATCAGCGAAAGAAAAGCAAGAAAATAAACTAAAAAATAAAACGGTTTTGAGAAGCTTGTTTTCGGCCCGATTCAGACAACTTTTATAGTGACAAGTGTGGGCGACCACAGCAAGAAAATGTGACAGGGTTTTCTCCTGTGATAGGGTTTTCGTTTCGTTCCTTCTGCACAAACGTATTACGTTGTCACTGTCGTCACAGAGGTTTTCTCAAATTAAGCCCTATGGGCGTGGAAAGCGGTTGCTTGGAAAATTCAATCAGTTATTTGATGGTCGTTTTATTTCTAAACAATTATATATGCCCCTTCCCACATAAATTAGACGGCCGTGTTAGTGCTAACAGATGCGGAATTGCTTATTTGCCACACACTAATGTAATTTAAAATCTCATACGTATTGTACATTTTTAGTATCCACTTTTCCCACTGGCTTTTAGAGGTTTCTTCACTTCTCTGACATTTCAAAAGGAATTTTTCTTGAACTCACTAACTTATTCATGAGGTGCGTATGGGAAAAGTTATCTTATGCTAACATGTATTGCTCTCTTCGAGCCCGTAGAAATATGTAGCCTCCTTTCAATGTTGGTGGAGTGTGTACTGATAACACGTGCAATAACAAATAATCAGTTGAAAGGGAAAAAAGACAATTGCCGTTGATTTTCGTCATACCAGACTTATCCGAACAATAGTTGAAACTCTGAAAAGAAATCAAATGAGACTTTGCTACGATAATTATGACACGAATTCAACAACACTGACACTTCAATACTTCATTCCCTTGGTTGTACTTCAGAGGAACTGGAAATTTCTTTTTGATCAGATCTCAACATGGGGAATGAACATTTCTACGAACATTGTGGGTAAGTCAGTTTACTAAATTATTTATGATAATGCTGAATTGGAATTATCTTCACTATTGAATTTAATAAAATAATACTTATACTCTCTAAGGCAATACTAACAATAATAAAAACAACCATTTAGCATTAGGTAACAAACCCGATTTTTTTATAAATTCAGATATATATACATTATACTTATATACCTATCGGCTAAATTTCTTGTCATCTTTTTTAATTCAAGTAATCCTACACCAATTGTTGAGGTTAAGCTGCATCCACTCATGAAACTGTTCTTAGCCTATCCGACTTTATAATATAATAAGTTATTAATAATAAGTTTTAAGATTAATCATAGAGTGGCTGCAGGATCTCAGGCTCAGCTACACAAATTTGAAAATCTGAAAAACCGTGATCGCAAAATCTGCACATGGCTAGGTAATCTATTATTTTCTTATTGGCAGAAAATGGTGAATACAGAAGAAACCGAAAAGTAGTTTAACATAGAGTAGAACAAAAACGTTCATTCATTTACTGAAATAAACCTATATTATTTTAGTGTTTGTCCTGTGCAAGATGTGCCTTGTTCTACAGTACTACAGCTGTTCAGCGCTTTCAAAGAGCAGTATCCAGACACCGCTTGTAATTCTACCGTACAAGCTGTGCTGAACATGTCAATGCAGCCTTCACAACTGGGATCTTTCTTACAAGGCTTTACCAGAGCGCAACTTAACTATCAATTTATTGGTGATACCGTAATCCCGTGCTTTATTTTTCACTTCTTGCCACAAACAATCGGTATTATCGGAAACATGTTAGCACTGTTGACGTTCAGTTCGAAAGAATTTTCTACACCTAGTTTTCTATACCTCAAATGCATTGCGACCCTAAATGCCGCGGCATGTGTCGGCATGATGGGAAAGTATATTGGCACATGTTCTTGGTTTACCGATGGTTCAGAGCGTTCAACGTTGGGCTATACAATGCAGTTCTGCGTAAGGTCGGGCCTGGGATCAGCATTTGGTGTAGCCGCACGTCAAATGACACTAGCGCTCTCTTTAGAGCGTGTCATAGCAATCTTTTTGCCTAACGTATTCAAATTAATGAACAAGAAATCAGTAGTTAGAGGGTGTTTATTATTTGCACTTTGTATTGGTGGCATCTATGTCTACAGAATACCGTGGGACAATGAATGCTACAATTTTTGGGCAAAAAATTACGCAAAAGCAGCTTTTATGAATTTCAGAAATTTATACTCCACTCTAACTGCGTTCATTCTTAAATGGGATTTAATTGCCTCAATTCTACTTGCTACAACCAGCGTGATCATAGTGATTGGATTGGTGCGTATCAATCAGAAACGAAATCGACTTCAAATGTCGACTGAAGACTATAGCCGAGAAAAGGATCTGGCTGTTTTGATGTTTTGTCAAACTACCTCGATTCTGACTAATTCCTTTTGCTACACTACCTATCGCAAAATTCGTAATTACGCAACTGATGACATTCAAGAACTCCTGCAGATGACCGAAGAAAGCGCAACAAAGTACGCCATTTTCATACCCACGGCAGCGAGTATTTTTCGCGTGTGCGGCGCAGTTCTATGGGTTGTATCACTGACCTCTGATTTTTACCTTTACTTAGCTTTTCATAAAAGATTTCGAAAAGTATGTTATGGAAAAATTATGAAAATTTTGCGACGACAACACACCGAATCCGTAGTTATGCCAATGTCTGTTGTGGGGTCTAAACGACAATCAAAGTGCTGAGCCATACGAAATACGCTTTTCAAGTGAACACTGTTCCACGCTTAAAGAGTGTTGTTGGAATTGTTCTGGTTACGTCTGCTACTCTAGTTTTCACAAGAAAGCGTGTTAAGCCCGGTTCATACTTGTCCGTATTGAGGCTGTCCTTAAAAAATGTTTCAGTAACTGCTGTATGAATTACGTTGTTTCTCAGAGCAATTTCTTGGTAACTAAAGTCTGACAACAAAAAGCTGCGCCACTTATTTTAGTATTTTAGATGGCATGACTTCTGCGACTGTTAGGTGTAGTTTTGATAGTCAAAATCAATTAGTCTTTTTTCAAGTGGTGTAACTATTTTTTGTCAAACTCTAGGTCTAGACTACGTTACGTAAGCGGTGAACGTGTTTGCTGCACTTTTTCAGTGCTGGCTTGTGGACAATCTTTTCTGTATCGAAGCAAGGATAAACCAAGCTTTAAGCACAATTTGGGCGCTGACCTGTAAGTCAGGCTACCGTAGTTAAGAGTTTCTATTCTATTATTGATGTGCGCATTTGTTTAGGTTTTTCTAAAATGAAACACTCATTAAGCTTTCTTGTTTTTACTGAGCAACGTTCCAAAATTTAAAAATTAAAAAGTTGCTTTTGCTTGTAGGTCGTGATTACTGTTTGGCTTACTTCAAATTACGCATTGTTTTGGCTCAAGCGAAACAACAGAAAGATCTAGACAAGTTTTCTAAAAAGAAAAAGAAAAGACGAAATTCACAATAAAGCCAAATCTAAATCATGTAAACAAAAAGGGTCCATTACGAAACAGAGTTAAGAAGAAATTAAATGTATACTTAAATATTGGAAAAGGAGTTACAAAAAGGAAGCATAACTGGATATTTACAGAAATATGTAGCTTGGAAAAAATTTATTTTCACCTCTACAATGGCGAGCACAGATACCAAGCAATAAGCTATGGTTGCAGTTGTGTTTTCAAAGGTTCTGTGATGTATGTGTTAACTTTGCGCCCAAAAAACTGAAGTTACGATGAGATTTGAGCACGAATTCTTGGCACAGTAGTGTAGAGGTCAAAATCCCCAGACAAAACCTCACCGTTTGAAAATTTCATATACGGACAAGACAACTATAGAGGATTTTCATCAATGGAAAATACATTGAATTTTCAGTTAGACTTTGAGACTTTATACTTTAAGCTATTTTCTTAGCGAATGCACTAGTAATTATTAAAGTGCGGAAGATGCCTAGGGATTTTAGAATTTAGACGTGACAAACGTAACAAACACGTAATTAACGTAATTTTAGAAACACGTAACAAACTTTCAGCTCCAACTAGCAATCGTATGATTTAGAACTGTCTGACAAAGTTAATGTAAAAATGAGTTATTTTGGAAATGACCTGCTTTCAAACTTTCGAAGAATGTACATACTGGAGGCAAGCAACAATGTACTAATCATATCAAACCAAAAAAAACGTTGACACAAAAATTCTAAATTCAGGGATCACACTAAGACGCCTCCGTTCTCATAGTTTATCCACAATAATATTGGTACTAAATGCAATGTTAGACTTTAGTCCACGCTTACCTTTGAGTTGTTTAATTGCAACCGGAGTGGAGCCTGACAGACCGCAAATTGCATCCGCCGTCCCAACAAATACCAGCCCAAACGCGCCCTGACCAATTACTTGACCTATAAGAATAATAACTCCAAACTCCATCATCAATCATCATCATCATCATCATGTGAGTTGGGTTAAAGTACTTAGACCTGATTCATACAGCGTATATTGCAAACAAAAACAAATGTTATAGGTAGGGATGTCGCGGATATCCGCATCCGCATCCGCGGATGATCCGCAACTTTTTGATATCCGCATCCGCAAAAACTTTATACGGATGTGCGGATGTTGCAAAATCGGGAGATGTCACTAAAAATGTCGACAATTAGGCGCAATTTTTGTTTTTTATGCATGTATACACGAATATTACTCTTAACGCAGTGTATTGAAACTCATCTTCACGATTTTCCTCATTGTTGTTAAAATTTGCATTTCTTGTAATGGGTTAGTACAGTTCACAAAATGTTTTACTGTGATAATGAACGGTTTCTGCATTATTCAGAAAACAGTTGGAGGATGCTAATCAATTACTTTCCCTTAGGTTAGCCTTCAGGCTTAGAGCATCTTCTTTTTCTTTTCTGATTCACCTGAAAATTTCCTGATAAGAGTGAGCTTGTACTAAGTTAAATACAAGGGTACATAATAGCTTCTCACTCTATATAGAAGAAGAGTGAGACACTCTCCAGCCTGCCTGTGTTATAGCACAGGCAGATGCGCTGGTCGTTTTCAGGCTACATGTTGACATTCTATGCAACATGTGACTGGCCAATCAGCGCGTAGATTCCATGCGTAACACACTTTAGTATATAATCGCTGATGCGTTGATAAGCAGCATTAAGATAGAGTTAAAAGCTTAATAACTCATTATTTATTCATAGTCTGCTTGCAAAAACATTAAAAAAGGTTTGCAAATACCTCTAGGGATATTTTGGTAAACTTTCAGCGAAGTTGATTGAGAAACTTTTGAGATATAAACATTTCTGAATTTCTTCAAAGTTTCTCAATCAAGTTCGCTAAAAGTTTGCCAAACTATCCCCAAAGGTATTTGCAAACCTTTTTTAATGTTTTTGCAAGCAGACTATGAATAAATAATGAGTTATTAAGCTTTTATCCCTATCTTGATGCTTATCAACGCATTAGCGATTATACTAAAGTGTGTTACGCAGGGAATCTACTCGCTGATTGGTCAGGCACATGTTGCATAGAATGTCAAAATGTAGCCTGAAAACGACCAGCGCATCTGCCTGTGCTAGAACACAGGCAGGCTGGAGAGTGTCTACTCTTCTTCTATATAGAGGAGAAGCTATTATGTACTCTTGGGCCAATAGTGTGAAAATATTGTAAAATTTTTCTAAAAAAGTGAATTTTTACAAAATTATGCAAAATTTTGGGACCCTCCCCCGCCCCCGATTTGGGGGTGTGCGGTTCCCATCAAGAGTACATAATAGCGTCTCACTCTATATAGAAGAAGAGTGAGACACTCTCCACCTGCCTGTGTTCTAGCACAGGCAGATGCGCTGGTGTTTTCAAGCTACATGTTGACATTCTATGCAACATGTGACTGGCCAATAGAAGCGAGCTTCTATTCTCTGATTGGCAGAGCTGTGAGTGTCAATCATAAAACGGGATAATGATAAAGGTTAATAATTCATTATTTATTCTAGTCTGCTTGAAAAACATTAAAAAAGGTTTGCAAATACCTTGGGGATATTTTGGCAAACTTTCAGCGAAATTGATTGAGAAACTTTGAAGAAATGCAGAAAAGTTTATATTTCAAAAGTTTCTCAATCAATTTCGCTGAAAGTTGAAAAATATCCCCAAAGGTATTTGCAAACCTTTTTTAATGTTTTTGCAAGCAGACTATGAATAAATAATGAGTTATTAAGCTTTTATCCCTATCTTGATGCTTATCAACGCATTAGCGATTATACTAAAGTGTGTTACGCAGGGAATCTACTCGCTGATTGGTCAGGCACATGTTGCATAGAATGTCAAAATGTAGCCTGAAAACGACCAGCGCATCTGCCTGTGCTAGAACACAGGCAGGCTGGAGAGTGTCTCACTCTTCTTCTATATAGAGAAGCTATTATGTACTCTTGCCCCCATCCACCCCTCCCCTGATACATGTATGCATTTTTATATAAATGTTATATAAATAGTTAGTGAAAAATTCATCTCATAACTTATTCTAGAACGTATTCTAAAAAGATCCGCATCCGCGCGGATGTCAGGAGTCGACATCCGCATCCGCATCCGCGGATGTCAAAAAAGTGACACCCGCGACATCCCTAGTTATAGGTGCTCAAAACGCAAAAAAAATATCTAAATCAGGGTAATTTATTACACACAGTCACACACACTTATTACCGAAAGTCAATCTGTCATATGAAATCTCATAGTCGTCTGCCATTCCATGAGCACGAGCGTCCACTATTTCCTTCTCAGTATACAAAATGTTCGACTCCATAGACTGCACTGCCGGACTGGAGCTAGAATGGATGTTGAAAAATACAATATTTTTCGACATAGAAATTGTGAACAGTTTTTTTCAAAAAGTCGTAGTCTGCACAACTGCTGCGTTTAACGCTTCACACTTCAGAGTTCTGAGTTGCAACTTGGAATTTTAATTTTGGGCTAATTATAATATACTGAACTAGAATATTCATTATTTGATAAACTAACTCTGTCAGTGTCCAGGGCAAATTACGCAGCCGCTCTAGATACATCTTTTTAGCCTTGGCCTTTTCCTGTCGACTGCTCCACAGACGGAAGACAGAGAATGCAACAATGATAAGGGATAGAAAACTGATAATGGGCAGAAAGATCAGCAGATAATCCGTATCATGCGAAAGAGAGCCGGACGCAACAGTCGCGCGGACATCGAGGTCCACAGCTGGCTCAAGGCTGGCTGGCAGGGAGGGTCTTGGGGAGACGCCGCCATCGCCGGAACTGCTGCTGGGCAAATCTGAAACAGCAAAAAGACTGCTGAAACATTATATTTCACTCAGACATGTAACAGCACAATAATTTTTACCCCTCTGTTCCTATGGGTGAGACGCCCCTCGCTTGAGTCTAAAGAAATGATGAGCCCCTCCCCCTACCCCAAAACAAACAAATATTTTGACCTAATTGTAACCTAGTTCTTCTGGGGTCTCCCCACTATCCCCCAATTACGTGTACTTTTCACTGAATTAAGTTATGAATCTGTCTTCAAGAGAGGATAGGACCATGGCTCAACGTAGATTTGAATAACTAGAAAAGTATGGCAGCTATTAGTATTCAAGTATTGACGATGTTGCGACATGCTCCGTGCTAATTAGACACCTGACACTATTTTATATACACTCATTAAAAAATAATGCTCACACCTCACGGTACACACTACACGGGTAATTCGGGAAATAGTCTGCGAACCGAAACGCCCTTTTTCCACAAAAACTGAAGATAGTTTCGGTTCAAGTTATTCAGTTACGAAATGCCGCCTAGACAGGGGTATACTGTGTTCTTTGAACAAAATACAGTACTGTGCGTAACAAAGTTCCTTGTTCGTCGGCGTACGACGAGCTTCGTCGTTCGCGAAAAGTGACGAACGGTGGTCAGAAAGTGACGAACAAAAAATTTTCAATTTTTTACTTTTTCACATTGAAAATGTGTTTTGGAGTAGTTTTTGAAAAATTTGTTCGTCACTTTCCGGCCACCGTTCGTCACTTTTCGCGAACGACAAAGCTCGTCGTACGCCGACGAACAGGGAACTTTTTTTTGCACAGTACTGTAGAAATTTGACAGTTAAAATTGAAATTTTGTCTGAACTTTAACCTTTGATTTCTCAGCCCACAGATGTGCTAGAAATTTCGTGATACCTGGAAACGCTTTGTCTGGGTGTGTAGATTTCAAAAATAGCAAAATCTTGCGAAAAAAATTTACTATTAAAGAAGTGATAGTCGTTTTAGTGCAGCCGGTTTTTCGCTTGTTAACAAAAATGTTTCTAACTCTAATTCTCCGGCCAAGGCTGAGCGCAAGGCAAATTTAGTTTAAAGTTGAAATTTCTTGCCTACAGTACTGTGCGTAATAAAGTTCCTTGTTCGTCGGCGTACGACGAGCTTCGTCGTTCGCGAAAAATGACGAACGGTGGCCGGAAAGTGACGAACCTATACCGCGACTTAGGTGTGCCATAAGGCGACTGTGGTGTGCAGTAACGAGACTCGGCCGTGCCACAATGTGTCTTTGTGCTATAACAGAACCCTGACACCATTCGTGCTATAACGGCACTCCTGCTATAAAGAGACTCAGCCCACTCGTCTGACCTGAGGTCGAGCCAGATTTGGACACAGAAGCAGCAGTCTCTGTTGCTGAAAGGGGTCCGCCAGGCTGGGAAACAGTTTGTGAATCAGGGGGGTCTGGGGATTGGGCATGATGTGAGAGCTCAGGCTGGGGCTGAGGGGGGCGGGCGGAAATCGTTCGCGAGCCATTTTCGGCAGGTAACTTCGATCGGTTCCAGTCGTCGATTTGGCTCGGCTCTGGATCGAGATTAGTGGTCGATTGTGAAAAGCCCAATGATGAAGAAATGGTCGTAACTTTGCCAGTACTAACTGTTGTCGTTGTGCCTTGAAGATCTAAAATAGAATTAGTAAGATTTGGTCCTTAGTTTTCTTTTACATTCAAAATAAACAAAAACCCGGCGTGCAGATTTTAATTTAAAATTGTTTTTAGTTTTACAGTATTCAAATTAGTTCAAACTGTACGAAACTGACAGATAGCATACGGACTAATTCAACAATGCTTTCAGTTTTATAGGTACTGGTTATATAAGTTATAAAAAATCGCACTTGGTAAGGCTAGAAGCATTTTGAATTTCATTTTAAAATACACTGAAACCTTAACGCAAAAAAAATAGTGTACCAGTCAGTACAATGATCACAAAAAAGCAAAACAGCACATAAAACTGACAACGTGCTTAATATAGTTCCATACATGAAGTTGAAAATGTTTTCATATGAATCTAAAATTCTAAATCACAAGCAGATTTCATAGATGCCGTCGTAACTTACTACACTGAGGGAAAGAGACAGTTTTGCTGCCAATTTATTTTTCGCCATTTTCTTTATAATTGAATAACAATAAAACACAAAAAATGCTACAATTTCACACATATACCTTGATACTAATACTTATTTCTAGCTGCTATATATAGGAGAATTTCACAAATAGTTTTTTACTTACCGGCTGCAGTAAATACGACAAAAACGTCGTCGCTTCGACAAATATGTTGATTAATTGCAAATATCTAAAAAAGACAAGAAGAAATAGCTTTTATATTCAAGATTCAAGTCAACTAAATTCAAAAATGTGTATATAAACTGAAACTAAAGCAATTAATTTTCAGCAATACTTATTTGGTGATGGTTAAGCTTTCGCAAACAGCGAAAGAATATTTTTATTAGACTGAAGACGAAAAAATGCACATTTGATGTTATTTCAAATAATTCCTCTTCATAAATTTTTAAGTTTTTCTTCAATTTTGGCACAATATGAAGCTATGTATAGCTCGATAACGAGTAGTTTTGAAATAATTGTAAAAAAGTGCCGCAATTTTCATGCAAAAGTTGGCTGCTAAAGATTCACACCCTAGGGTAGTTGCACCAAATTTTAAAATTTTAACAAGACATTTTAACATTTATAACAAGCAAGACATTTTTGCAAGCAGACTCAGAAGCAAAGTAATGAAACTAAATAATTAATTTATTACAATACAAGCAGGGTTTTTTTCTGTGTAAAATAGGGTGTATTTACACATCGGCCGCCTAATTTACACAGCAAAAATAAAAATACACACTGATTTACACAGCCCTATTTTTCCCCAAAAGCTGATGAAACGGCCTATTTTGGTTGTAAAAATTACAAAAATTCGCGAAGTGGCGATTGCTGCATGTGACCTCTTTGTCCTAACAAAATTAAGTCTAATTTTTGATTCCAAAACAAAAAATTTTCAGATTCTGCTCTTGAACGGCTTATGATTTTTGTATTTTAGCATTCGTTTTTATGCACTTGAAAGTTGACAGTGAAAAATCTGCCATGCTGAGCCTGTCTGTGCGATTTCTTGTCCTACTTCAAACTACTGTAAAACTTTTACACCCGGATTTGAAAAAAATGAGTAGGATTTGAAAAAAAATTAGTAGGATCTGGCTGATAGAACAACTCTCCATCTGTGTATATATACCATGCACGTACACGGGGTCTCGGCCTGGGGGTAAGGGCTTGTTTCAGATATTCCGAAATTTTAGGGGGGGGGGCTTGCCCTGGCATGTCGGTTACTTGAACTGACAAAAACGCAAATTTATTTAATTATTTCATATTTTTTATATTCGTATGTAGTTCGAGTCTCAAAGTCGAAATGTTACTTTTAGCGTGAAAAAACGGTCAATTTTTACCTAAAAAATGCTAAAATACACACTTTTAAAAATTTACACAACATACCCTTAATTTACACAGCAAATTTTTAATTTACACAACATTTACACAGTGCCGATTTTGAAAAAAAACCCTGAATACAAGATTAGCTAGCAATGAGACACACCTGAATTTTGTGTTCGGTATGGGGCTTCAGACGTAACACATCCAGTTCGTATCGTACGGTTCGCTGAAACGTAAAAAAGTATTTATATATAACATTTCGAGAAAGACAAAACCCTCATAAACCATGTATTGTATATACTCGTACTTGGCCAATTGCTTAGTTAAGAGGTAGGGCCACCCAGACGGCAAATCAAGGCTCCACAAAGTTAGCTGATCTGATTTTCACATATTCATGCATTTTTTCAGTTTTAAAAGTGGCGGGATGGTGGACATTGGACGGTGGTGATCAAAAGTGGGGGGCCGGGGGGGGGGCAAGTATAATTTTAAAAATACTATACAATGATCGATGGCTTATTATTCGGGTTGTGGGGAAGATTCCATGCCCAAACAGCAAGTTCAAAACTTTAACAATGAGTCTAAAAAGATCGGCAGTTCAGGTAGCAGTGACAAAAAAATGGAAATCACTAATGCTCCACACAACTTATATACGGCTTACAAAAGTAGGAGGGCGACCAAAAGTGGAGGTAGCAGCTCCCCCGACCCCTCCACCAGAAAAATGCAGCATAATAGTACTCCCCAAGGCACCTCTACCCCAGAAAAGAATAATTAAACTTGTTAAAATAGTTCAGCGCGTTTGTCAGCGTATATATTTACACAGGCAAAAATATGCCCCCCTAAGTTAGCATGTGTGATTGTTGTAGGCAAATGTGAAAAGAAAAACAAAATAAAAAACAAGAATTGAAGCCAGAGTATAAAGCCATTTAAAAGACACTGACTACGTACATGATCGCATGAACAGTGCCAACCACCCCCTTTTCCACAAAAGTTGTTCCTTAGTCCACTTAGTCCCTCACCTCCTTAGTCTGACTAAACGGTGTGAAAAACATGCTTGAAATGATACAATTCCTATTTTCTGGACCAAGCGGACTCAACTTTCAACTCGTGAATGACTGCATGGATGTAACTATATTCTGAACTGAATATACTAAAGTCTCCACCGAAATTCCCTTCGTTCCCCATGGGGGTAGGGTCTCCATATAGAAAATCTTCTTGAAAATCCACCTTGCGTGAAACAATCTTAAAACAAAATTACTCGTGTTCGAAAACAAGTATTGCGGCGTGTCAAGAAATATTTTCTTTTGAAAACCCACTATTTACAAGCATTAGTTTATGATTGAATTATACTGAAAACCATCTAGCGAAAAAAAACAACTGAACTTAAGTCACCTAGGCACCTATAAAAAGTAGTGTAATTGTGACAACGCTTATATATACATTACAAATTACAACGGAGTTTATCTGTCAGCTAAAATGATTTCAGCTGAAAAAATAATTGAAACAGAAGAACTGACGAAGTGACAACACTTATATTTGCGACACTCGCATTTTTTTGAAAGCTTTTTAGGCAAAAGTGTCAAAAACGTTGACAGGGCAACTATACTCCAACTAAGCGAGTTGGGCAGTTGGCACGCTAAAATACCGAAACAAAAGTTTCCCAGATAAAATTTCGAACAAAACCGCATTAAGCGATGTTGGTTAAAAGAAATCGGGCTTAGCAGAGGCAAACTGACAAAGTATCCAAGCAGCGGAAGCAAAAAACGGCCCTTAAAACAATTTCGATGCCAAATTTAAAAATGTAAGCTAGGCGAAGCAAGTCTGACATAAAACTCGATTGCGAAATATGTAATTTTGACACACAACTGTTCATCAAATTTTTAATGTTGATGTCAAAAGTCAGTGAAATTTTTGACAGCAGCAACAGGTAGAAAAGGCTTGGTCGCTGCGACAAATGTTGCCAAGAGGTCGTGGCTCGGATTTCCGACAACGATTATCCAATTTAGCCTTTCCCGGCGTTTGCATAATGGTTGTCGCAACTCGCTGTTGTTGCAATAAGCTACAAGTCATCAAGTCTATGCCTAGCTCCAATATCTACTGCCAAACCGCGTTGGTTTGGCTATATTTGCCCTTGGTCAACTTGGGCCAACTTTTGTTGTTTTGTTTAAAACTTTGCTGTCCAGGGCCCACACGGCCAAATGTATATTAAATACACACATACTGACATACAGTACATATAGTACAATACATATATATCGTATTTTCATTAATACTATCACAGCACAACTATAAAACATCAAACTTGACTTCAGGCCCACAAAACCAGATATTTTAGCAGTAAAAAAACAGCTTGCCTTCCTACGAAATAATAAGTGATGTAAATCTGAGCAAAAATCCACAAAGAAAAAAACTTGTTTCAAATAAAGAACTAGAACTTTAAGCTGAGAAATAAGACGTTAGCTGCAAGCTAAATTGTAACAAGTTATTTTGACACTGGCAGTTTTGCTAGTTGCATAATAGTTGGTGATTACAGAATGAGAAAAGCTGCAAAAACTCACTTTAGACAAACAAAAGAGGTGCCAAAATCTTTTTTGTTGGCTTCGAAAGAATCATAATTGAACAAACAACGAAAAAAGTCAAGTTATAGCCAGTGGTGACAGCGGGTCACAACATTTTCGACCCACAACCCAAGTCAACTGGCAGCTTGACGCTCCTGCATAACACACGACTCATCCGAGCCCTATAAGGAACCCGTGACCCACCTTTAATTCAACCCTCAACTTCATCATACCAGGCTTGATAATTGGCTGGTTTCAGCTAATGCAAAAGTCTAATTTTCACAAGCAACTGCACAATGTATGCGCATCTGCACGATGTTCACACTGTAACTACTTTAAAAAATGGCATATAGTACATATGATGTGCAAGGGCGGTTGGTGGGAGGAAGGTACAGCGCATTATAACCCCCCTTTTGCTCGGAGTAAAGGAATTTTTTGGAGACGCTTATCAAAAATAACCGTAAATTGATTTAATTTTGCGTTCACTTTGCTTTGCGATTTCATCTCGCTGCTGTTGTTTTGTTTATTGCCATTAGTAAATGCTACTAAACGAAACAGTTAAGGATAAACAATAAGTATATATAGAATATATGTACTATAGTCAAGTGGGTATACACCAAAACCACAAACATCCTGCACAATAACCCAGGGTCGGCGGTACCAACTTGGTTTTACTACGGCTCAATCGAAAAAATTTCCGAACGTCTCCAGTTGACCAAATTTGGACTAAAAATAAAAAAATTCAAACTCAACCTGGGTTTTTTTTTTCGCTGGCAAATTTTCGCAATTTTGCGAAAAGCTTTCAAATTTTTTCGCAAAATCATAATTTTTTTCGCAGACTTATATACTTTTGTTATTTAGTGCAGTAGACTTTACATATAAATGTTAATTAAACATACTTCCGCCTATACATTGATAAGACTAACGCAAATGTTAATCTTTTTGGCCAAAAAGCAATGATTTTGACATCTTTAAGAAAGGCCTAGAAGTTAAAAAGAAATACAAAAATCTCTTCGTTAGAGTTTGCATCTGTGTACTTGGTTGATTACAAGTAAATGATTAATAGTCAGCTTACTGACTAGCTTAACTGTAACACTTTATTTAAATTTATGGAGCCGTCTTGAGAATTTCGTGAAGACCAGGCCAATGACAAAGTTAGGCCTGAAAATGCGAACATTTAGAAATGTTTCTTAATTATGTCACCTCCGATTCCTATTATACTGTCTATTAGTGTTACATGCAGTCGGTGTGATGATACATGGAAGAAGTGTGTCCCATTTACAGTCACGAGAAACATTAGGTCACAAAGTTGCGCGAGTCCGGGCATAGAAAATCAGAAAAAGTCGGAGAAATTTTCAATTTTTAGGCCAAATTTGGTCAATTGGGGACGTATCGGAAATGTTTTCCGACTACACCACAAAAATCAATGCATAGA
Source organism: Trissonchulus sp. WLG1_4 (assembly GCA_030248245.1). Classification (NCBI taxonomy): domain Eukaryota; kingdom Metazoa; phylum Nematoda; class Enoplea; order Enoplida; family Ironidae; genus Trissonchulus; species Trissonchulus sp. WLG1_4. The sequence continues at coordinate 65,812 of JASANF010012893.1, read as the reverse complement.
TCTACGAGATCACCTCCTGCGTGTCAAAATTTTTTCGCAATTTTGCGAAAAGGTTTGAAATTTCTTCGCAATCATCAAATTTTTTTCGCAATTGCGAACGTTTTTGCGCAAAAAAAAAAACCCAGAACTCAACACAAACGTACCGAATCATACGTAACATTGTAATGTCCCTGTCTCCATTTGAATATCTTGCGATTGTTGGCGAACGCTAAAAGTTTATAAAAGTCGGCCACTTTAACGATGAAATAAATTCGGTCCTGGGTGTTCAAGGGATGACTGTAAGACCAGGACACCAGAGCAGACGATGATTCGCTTGACAGGTCGAAATACGGCAAAATGTCCACTTTTTGTGGTTTCGCCAATTTATGCTCATCTAAAAGTACAAAATGTTCGTGCACTTTAAAAAACCAATAACTCACATTCGTAGCTGTATTTTCAAATTTCCTAGTGCAAAATTTCAGCTTGATCTTAACAAGCGACCCGAAGCAAGGTCGAAAAAATTTAGCCTACTTCGGCTAGTAAAAACTACCCGTATGACCTATATACAACAATCTGCTATCTAATGAACGGCAAAAAATTCCTGAACTGGTTTAAAAAACTCCAATTTACAAGTAGCTGGCATAATAACCACACCTTTTCAACAAACTTATCAACATCAGCTATATAAACAAGTATATATTGTGTTCACAACTGACTTTTACAATCGCAAAATCCATCCACACATTTTGGAACCGTGAAAGAATTGGTACTTTTGTACAAATCATCACCGTATGGATACGGCTGGGACCTCATCTAAACATAAAAAACATACATAATGAGCTTAACATCGTATGATTGAAGTCAAACGTTACAAATTGCTTGCAAAAAGTTGGGATAACATTCCAATATCCAATGCTCACATGTCACATCCAGTAATACTACTGATAAAGTAGTTCTCCGGTTGTGGTTTTATTTTGATCAATATTCAAGATCTACTTCATTTCCAAACCATCTGGAACTTTCTGAATTTAATCCGATGCATCGCATTGATACAGCATCCAAAACTTGAGAACTTGAGGGAGCTCTGGTCAAATTTCAAGATTCCCAGATCAGCCAGAAATGACGCTTTTTGGCGCAAAAATCAGCCAATTAATGTCTTATTTACAAAACTACCATTTTATGCTTTTGCTAGAATTTTTGAGACCATCCGTTTTTCAATTTGGAGTCTATTACATACATGTATATATAATTTCATTTGCTTCACGTTATGTACATTATATGTCCATGAATACATACCTACTTTCAATCAACATTGCAAAATGAAAGGAAACAAAGCAAAATTTAATTCACCTCGACCCGATACGTACAACCATGATCCAGTGTGAGCGGTTGCAGACTAAGAGTCTGAGCGGGAATCAGCCATGTACTTGTTGTCTGTAATAAATTTGTCTCATGTAGAAATATTCCTAGTATATCTCAGTGTAGTTCACTAATTGTTATTTGATTACGTCAAATTTATTTAAAATTAAATGTAAAATATGAAAAATTAATTAAATCGGGGCAATTTTTTCGTAAGCAAATTTTAGCAGATCAGCTTAGCACTTCAAAAACTTTTATCCTGGCATACTTTTAGGCCAAATGTTATGGGGGGGGGCGCGATGGGGGGGGGGCGACCAAAATGGGGGGGCGCACCAAAGTCACGATAAAACACGATTTTTAGCGAAAAAATGGGTCTCATGCTTTAAATGTTACGCTTTCATACGTTATAACAGCTTTACTGTTACCAAGTATAATGAAAAAGGACCAGAGAAACCGACCAAGGCGACATCGCTACTGCTAAAAAGTCGCAAAAACTTCCTTTCGGAAAAAAAATATCAGGCTATAGGGGGGCACCCCATCTGAAATGGGGGGCTCAAAATGGGGGGCGCGACCAAAATGGGGGGGCTCCGGACCAAAAGGGGGCCCCCCCGCCCCCACTAAAAATATGCCAGCTTATCCAATGGCAAATTTGTGTCTGCATTTTCGAACGTGAGCTCAGAGTCTAGCACTCAACTAATCATATTTGAGAACTGTACGTAGTATTTTTAAGTAACGAAGATTTCACCTTAAGTGTTAACTCAATTTACGTTCTCTAATTTGCTTCAAATTTGCAAACAATGTCGCCCCAGTGAAGGTGCATCTTAAGATGTAAGAAACTGGAACCAAGGATGTTGCCTGTTTTTGACTATTTAGGTGCTCCACTTCATTCCATTTCATTCTACGTGTAAACTGGGTCTGTAAGGCCAAAACGTTAGCATTGTCTAAAATTTATTAGTTTGCTAAAACTCATTGGGACGTTTTAGCGAATTTGCTAAACCAAATTCGGCAGAAAAAGAAAAGAGCAACGTATAAAAGTAAATCCTATGTATTGTGGGCACAAAGCATCGCTGTAGCTAACTTTTCTTTGATACTTACGATGTTAATTTTTATACTATTTAATGGCTTATTTCAACCTAAATTGTTTAAGCCTCCAATTATTGAAATCTGCCAGCACAGGGACAAGGACAAGGGCGAGTATGTATCTACAATGCGGGCCTTACCGTTGGAATGCTTGGAGTGAAATAACCGGGAAACTTTTGTTCACATTGCCTTCCCTCGGCGTAGAAACTCAGGTAGAATGAGGTCCGTCGTACATCTAGAAAACAGATTATATACAGAGTGTTGGTCAAGTGGCACAATATTATACTAATTCACAATTACTCTGGCTATTGTACAAAATTGCAAAAATTGAAAATCACTAACATTTTTTGTTGGATTCATTGAGATTCTCGGGCAATTTTCACTCGTCAACTTATGTATATAAAGGCATAAAGTAGAAAAGAAAACGACAATCTCTGACTTACCAGGTGTGGAGTCCCAATAAATGTTCGCCCTGATGAACTTTTTGAAAGTGACTCGATCCACTTGTACGAAAAACCGTATCCGCAATCCAGTCGGCGGAGCGGCATAGTCAGAACCTTAAACAAATTATATCATAATAATAGTCATATACTTACGAAAAGGCGCGTGAGAGTGAGTAGAATTATAACGAAATAATCTGATCAAGAAACTCTGATAAAGAATAATGTTCACGAATATATAATGTATATACGCTACACAAAAAGAATGTAAACATAAATAGACGGACAGATGGTGGCGCGGTGATACGGGGGACATATCACCCTTTCTGCCTGAATGACAGGCAAATTTTTTGGAACCGGCTTACAAAAAATAGCATAATAACGGTGTTTTGTGGTGTCATCTCACAGCTGCGTTGCTCAATATTTGAATTGTTTTGTAGCTTTACTGTAGCTTTTGCTACAAACCATACACTAATGAAATTATTTTATTAAATTTAATTAATCCAACTAAATTAGCTGGCATGGGGGAATTCGTCGACTACCTGACCTCTTTTCCGATTTTGTACGGTATCCCCATTTTGGTTTTTTGGTCTGGCCGGAAAAAGCTATACGGATATTTCACAGTTTTAGAGAAATTACTGTCTCTATATACTAATTATGTATATATAGCACAAATTCTTACTTTGCGGATACTGCGGAGGGATGTTCAGCAGGGATCCAACCCGTCCAGCCTCCGCACTATACTGGCAATCTTTCAAACATTTCTCATATCCCGCCTGCAATAACGAAATAAAGAAAATTAGTCTAGAAGTACAGAATACGTATAGAATTAGTCCAGACTCCAGACTATGTCTAAGACTTTAGACTGACTCAACTAGACATGGGACGAACGTGTCAGAAACCATTTAAAAATTTGAACGTAATAACCAGTATATACAATTTTTCATTAAGCTTTTCTGAAAATACAAATCTGTATGCATTAAGAAACGTCAGTCTTAGGTCAGTCTTGGTTATTCATTGAAGAAGCAAGGCATGCCCATTGCCCTTCACTTAGTCTAACGTCTAAGTCTTATTTCACGGTTAATTTTATTTTTTAAATAAAAAAGTTGGTATATAAATTTGTAACGATGGGCTTAGGCTTGTCCTGTTAGTCCAGTCCAAGTCCAGACTGCGTTTAGCCAAAACTGTCTTGAGGTTGAGACTACCTTCATGAATTACGATGTATATATATATGGGTCACGGCAGGGGCGTAGCCAGGATTTTGAAAAGGGGGGGTCGCACCTTGTACACTTTTTGCTCAATTTTTTAACCCCTCTATTGCGGGGTCGGGGGCGTCAGCCCCCAGAATCCAATCATTTTTGCACTTTTTGGCGAAATAGTGTACATGATAACATGCGATTTTGGTCATTTAAATTAAACTCACTTTTGCGAGGGTCTGGGGGCGGCAGCCCCCAGGAAAAAAATTTGGAGATTTTTTGATTTTTAGGCCAAATTTTCTCAATTGGAGATGTATCAGAAATTTTTTCTGACAGGAAAATTGAAACAATAGATGGTAACGTCCCATCAGACAGTGTATTACCCAAGGAAATTTAGCATAATGTACTCTTGTAGTCATGCGTAGGCTTTGATGAAAGATAATACGAAGGAATGGTAAACCATAAAGTTGCAGGGGTCTGGGAGCGGCAGCCCCCAGAAGAAAAATTCTGAGAATTTTTAATTTTTAGGCCAAATTTCGTCAATTGGAGACATATCGGAAATTTTTTTCGGACAGGCATCAAAAAGCAAAGGGGGGACCCTTGTGTATTATTTCTTCAGGTTCGACCAAAAGGGGGGGGGGTCGCGGCCCCGCGACCCCCCTGGCTACGCCCTTGGGTCACGGGAAATTGGGTCGGAAGCCAATGACTGAAAATGGGTTCTGGTATAATCCGTTTTACTAAACAAATTGATATATATGTAGTATGTACATATATAGCCTTTGCCACAAGCAAAATATGATAATATGCTTACATGTATATACACAGGGTATAAGTCTGGGGCCTGGGGGGACTTCTCTCGGAATTTTCTGAATTTTGGGGCGGGCATGTTTCGAAGTTTCGGGTACTTTAACTCACGCACTAACTAAAATGGGGGTCCAATCGGGGGCGGGGGGTGGTCCTGTAACAACATTTTGGCTACCCTTGTACCAAGCCAAACAAAAAAATGACCGTGTTTTAGCGAAAAAAACAATTTTTAAAAAATATGGCCAAACCCATCTAAAGTTTTGAGTTAAGTTCCCTACAAAAGTGTTTCTTTCCCCGCCCCCGGTATATATATTATATACGTAATACGTATATATATATATGCAATGGCGCATTATATACATGTAAGACTTAATATATATACGTACTACACTGCACATATATATAATATGTACACATCAGTCAGAACAAACGCACTGCTAATTTTTATAGCTAATCAGCCACCCACTGTGATTTTAGTAGCCAAAAACAAAGTAACAAAGCGTTCCGGCTTCTTCTTTGTGAAAATATTAGTCAGGCGCTGCGAAATATATACACATAATCCACAATGTTTCTCTAGTGTTTTTAGCATTTTTCCGCAAACTTTTTACACTTTAAATCTGCCATCATTTATGAAAACTGCACGTTTCGATTGTCAGTTAACAGGTACGTCCACGCTGAAAGGATTGCGACAACTGTTACCAAATCTCAACCAAAAGCCAGTCCAACCCTAATTGTGTTTTCTCCTCGACTTTCTACACGCCCGTTAGTTCGGCAAATCAATCAAAGACCCAAACAAGTGTAGCAAAATGCCTTGCGTACTGAATGTATATAACTCAGACAGCCTTAATTGAGAGGGGGTACGAAAGTCTTATTCTTTTGTATCAAAAATTGACAAAAAAGGCGTAAAGTAGGCTAAACTTTGAACAAGTATATATAGAATATATTAGTTTTCCAATTGTTGTTTTAAGAACTTACTTGGAGTCCAGACACCCTAATACTTTCTTGTGTAGGTAATGCCTAGTTTGTGGCGGGCGACACCTAACGGGATGCAAAATGCTACTAAAATGTCCACGACAGCATTCTTTCGCAGTGTTCTTGCTGCACCTTCTCCCAGGAAAGCCAGACACGAGATAGCAATCAGTAGTTGTGACAACCGGAGACATGACACAAAGCCACAAAAATCCAAATAACAGGTGTCATGAGTTGATACAGAAGATACTTAAGATCGGATACAAAAAAACTCGGCCGGAAGAAAAAACCGGACCCTGGCCACGCTACTGCATAGTAAAAAATTATCTTTTTTTTGGAAAAAGATATGTGTGGGGCGTGGGCAAACGTCAGGTTTCTGAAATTGGGCAATAGGGTTCATTTTTCGATGATTGCCAGCTGCGAGCACGGATCAGCATAAAACTTTGCACACTGCCACAACAAATGTGTTTGAAGGTGCCGAACGTTTTAATTTTGTATGATATCATATCATCATAATTCGCCGGGTTAAATGGGTAATTGTGTTTTTAGGTGTTTTTTTGTAAAGCTATAGCTCAGCGTTTGCAAACTCAAATCACAAGCGATGTTTTGCATTTCGCAGAGCAGTATCTTACCTAAATGTACGCCTTATATATGTCCTAAATGTATGTCTTACATCGAAATCAAAAAACCAAAAAAAACGCAACTACCACCTTAAATGCAGTTGGGGGGGATCGTGGACCTTTTTGAGTACAGCACCTTGGGGACCCTATATTTTTCACTTTTTATATTTTCTGAGATACAACTCCTCGAAATCAGAGCCCATATCATGAGGGACGTTTTAGCAATTTTTTCGGAAACCCGTGTTTTTTCCGTTTTAAACGTGATTAAATGGAGTCAGAATGTTTTCAATCTTTTTAAAATCAAAACAAAGGCACTTTGATTTCGTTCCTTCTGAAAAATTGACAAAATTCACCTGAAGCGTACAATTTTTGACTAAATTCCAACCCGACCTCAATTTAGGCTTGGCCTTAGGCTTAGTATACATACATTATGTATATAGGGCTTATGCTTAGTATGAGGCTTAGGCTTAGGTACGAAACGAAAAAATAGAAATTTCCAGGAAAAATCCTGCAAGCTTAACCTAGAGAATCTTGCTAGCTAAGCCTGACGATGCCGTATAACGCATTCAACTATCCAAAAACAGTAGCCATTTTTGACTTCAACTTTGACCAACGTAACGTAGGCTACGTTGACTTCCAAAGACACTGAAAATGCAATTTTCAAGGGGTCATAGCTTAGAAAATTCAAAATTGTGGATAGGTGTTCTATTACAAAAAATGCTTCTCTGGAGGTGCTCTACTCCAAAAAATAGGTGCACTATTCCTCCCCCCCACAATTGCACTTGATCCGATCCGCTTCAGTATAGTAGCCTAGCCTTTTTAAACCGTTATTTTGGATAAAATCTGAACTAAAAAATACCTAAAAATTTATATACAGCTTGTTCAACACAAAAGGCACATCGGCAAGATAATTGTCTTTAATTTTAGCCATTGATTGATCTCTAAATTTGATTGAGGCGCCTCTGAGCTAAAACTAAAACTAAAAACTAAAATTCAGGCTTAGATAAACAAAATAAATACAAAACCACTGACGTTTCTTCTTCTTGCCTCTCTAACGAGATTTATGTTTGCTCATTTACGGGACGGGAACTACTAGAACTAGACGCACGCAGTGGCGTATCCAGGATTTCGCAAAGGGGGGGGCTGCGACCGGGGGGGGGGGTGCGGAGCAACTGTGAGCCACCGCCGATCAAAGGGGGTCTGGCGGGGACGGCAGCCCTCGGACCTTTTTGTAATTGTAACCATCGATAAACTACAATAGTGGATCTACAGCTAGCATTTAGCAATGCGGGGGTCTTGGGGCGGCAGCCCCCAGAAGTTTAAGCTTTTTTGATGTTTTAACCATAGACAATTAAATGAAAACTACAAATTTTTTAGTTTTAGCTTTTTTGAGGTTTTAACCATCTACATTGCACTGACAACTGCACTTTTGACATAAAATAAACAAAAATATATAATTTTAAAATATTAAACATTATTATTTAAGCTCATGGATCAAAAAATAGGCCCAAGGGCCTATGACCTACGTTATATATAGTCGAGCGGGGAACAAAAAGTCACGTCCATTTGGCGTAAAAGCCCGTTGTGTACAGCTGCGTACATAAGAGTTGGAGTGAATCTTTTTGTGCTATGGGCCAGCGTAGGCTATTTTATGGCTGCGTTCAAAAATTGGGGTTTTGCGATGATTTATCGTTGCAATATGCTTTTGCCAGGTGGCTTTTTCTGATCCGTCGTCAAGAACGACCGTTTCTGATGTGTGTTGCAATTTTAGGGTTGAAAATTGACACACGAGACGCGGATACACTTGCCGTTAGCAGATCATTATTCAAAGTTCCAAATGGTCGACTGTGGCTAATTTTATTATACAGAAACTATAAATTGGCCGAAAATTGCTAATATGTGTCGTTTTTAGCGTTAAAATAGCAATTAAATGCATTTTTAACGTTTTAAAACAAAGAAACCTCATCATCCCCCCTTCCCGAAATTTTTTGTGGCTACGCCACTGCAGATTGGTGTAATAATGCTTCAAAAATTAAAATTAACAAAAAGTGAAAAAATCGTAAAAAATATCATGTATGCAAAAAAATACAAACAAAAAAATACAAACATGTATGCAGCAAAGCAAAAAATAGTATACTTTGTATTTAATTTTGTATTTTTTACCCTATCTAACTATACAAACATGTGAGACATTAATCAATTAGCACAGAATATGATAATAGACCTGGCATATATATAGGCATGCACAAAGAAAAAAGGTATCTGAGCCGAAAAAACATCAACAGAATGGAAAAAACTTAGAGATTTTTTTAATTTTGAAGGTAGAATTTGTCAATTGTGGAGGTATCAGAAACACTTGTCAGCTTTTGAAGTTTCGGAAAGGGGGGGGGGGCTGCGACCCTCTAAGGGGGGGGCTGCAGCCCACCCAGCCCCCCCCCCCCTAAATACGCCACTGGACGCACGGTTCGTTTCATTCAAGTTTCATTCATACATATTTACTGGCGCAAATGAGCGTACCAACAATGCTGCGTATAAATACATTTAGTTGTCGTACTCACGTATGTATAAATTTATGCAGAAAATTTATATATACAAAATATGTAAATAATTAGGTCCATAAAGCAGCCGGCAATTGCCATAATCACTGGAGTATTTTGCTGAACTTTTTTTCGGTGGGAGCTATAAGCGCACAAATGTTTATGTGAAGAACACACTATTCTCACTAAATCCTTAGAAAATGGGCTGCCATTGTGCAAAAGGTAGTACAGAAGATTAATTACCTCTGTGTTATATGAACGCTCGCTATCTTTTGCACATGTCTTCATTAGTTGGCTCATTGTCATGGTGCCTAATACCGACTCACTCGAGGACGCACGCAGCACGCCATTGCGCATTGCAGGACTCATGAGCTGGCCTATGCGTGAACGATAATGATTTTATGGTTAATATTCAGACTGTCTGATGCATTTATTTTGCACTATGCAGTAAGCAGTGTGCGTGTGTGACCATTATGATTATAGAACGCACCCGGTTATGCTCCGTAGTAAGGCGTACGCCATGCAGTGGCACTTCTGTTTATTCAGAAAACTATGCGCTTTTGTGAAAAAGGCCACAAGGGCTCGTATTCACATACTAACACTAACATTTAAAGTTAAAGTAAACACTAACTTTAAGTGCTTCGTAACACTAAATTTAGTGCTACGAAGCACTTAAAGTTAGGGTTTACACTAACTTTAAGTGTTAGTGTTAGTATGTGAATACGGGCCAAGGTTTAGGCGCAGGCTCAAGCTTAGCCACGTGCTTACGTACAGAAAACTATGTAACCTCGTATGCAGAATTCACTTTAAGGTGGCGCTCCGAATAACTTCCACAACTTTATTATCTTATAAGTCGACGTAGGTTTTAGCTAGAATGAATTTCGTTTAAATATATTGAATCCTATTACAAAGCTCTATTTCTGAGTAAGTTTCACATGCCTGCTGCCTTGTTCTGATTTTTTATCACCCATTGAAAATTTCTATTTTCGCTAAATGAGCATAATATTTCAGACGGCATAACTGAGCGAAACTTTGTTCAAATTTTACGATCTATAGCTTAAACTGTAGGTAATTATGTTGTCGAGGTGCTTTTTTTATAATTTTAATCCAATTGTTTTGGCTCAAAATACACTAGTTTTTCTAAAATTGGTCAACTTGAAATCGCTGCAGAATTTCACCAAAAACAGAAATCAACATTTTCGAAGAAGGTACACCTGAATCTACTTATTTTCTAACTTTAAGTCAAATTTCGCAATGAAAAAACGACATGGAGGAGAGCTACCACGATTCAAAAAAGGCTATTGCCGACCAGAAAAATCTGAGGTTTGCCCACACAAACGACAGTGTCAAAAAATAGAGCGTATTTTTTAATGCAAACAACCATTGAGAAAAGTTGGAGAAGCCAAAAAGTAGCTAACGAAAAATTAGCTTAAAAAATAGTGCATTTTTGTCAATATCGCTCAACGTAATTTGAAACATTTTTTATAAATGTTTGCCTACACAAACGACTTTTGAAAAAGTTGCAGTCACCTATTATCTGCGGAAAACCGGTATCAAAAGTAACAAAAGCCATACACAATTTGTTGGAAAATCGATTTGAAGATTTTGCCATATCAAAATTCAGGTCAAAAAATTAATTTCAACAAAACTACATGTTATGTATATCAGACGAAAGCTAATTCACTGCTGAACAACCTTTCTTCAAAAACAAAGACCTGAAAACGTGACTGAAAACTTTTACTGCCCAAAGTCAGTTATTCGGAGCGCCACCTTAAGGTAGCGCTCAGCAACAAAACTCATGTTTGGCGCTCAGCTCATGCAATAAATAGCAATACCACTTTAATTGTATATCAAAGAGACATCAAAAAAACCTATTTACAATACAGTTCAGCACTTTAATGTGAATGTGTCAAATTTTATGACCATGTCGAATTTCCTATTCACACTAATTTTGTTTTTGACCTAGCTCAGCAAAATTTCAACCGATTTTGATGATCTTGGTATCAATAGAAAGATCTCTCAAAAATCTAAACGTGATTGATCTTCGATTTTTCAATTTTATTTTTTATTTTGCAAAAAATAGATTTTTCAAAAATCAGTCGTGTTTGAGCGACTACAAAAAGTGCTGCGGACCAAAATTTGAAAATAAAAAACTTTCACGTCTGCATTTATATTCTTTCTTTCATTGTGCAAATTTCCAACTCAATCGCAAACGGCAGCTGGGACCCAGGTCCAAAAAAAGTAGTCGATTTCGCTACGCAAAAATGTAAGGTTTGCTCACACGTTTCACTTAGACCTTTCCTAGGACTGCATATTTCCGTTGAAAAAGTTACAAAAAGCCATACTCAATTTTTTGAGATATTAAATCAAAAATTTGACATTTTCGAAGATTTATCAGTTTTGTAGGTTTTTCATTTTGGATTTGCTATTTTCACGGCTAAATAACTCAGCAAAACTTCAACGTATTCTTAAGTTTAATACATCAATTTAAAGCTAAGAAACCGCATATTTCAATGATATGAGTAATCATTTTATATGGAAACAAAAATTTTTTTGCTACAACTACAAAATTGTCCAAAAAAATTTAAAAAATTTTTTTATCACAATATGCACATCAAATGAAAGCTATTTTCATTTTGAACAACTTTCCTTCAAGACATTATGGTCAAAAATGTCGCTGAAAAAAATTTAACGCCAAAGTCGGTTCCCCTGAGCGCCACCTTAAGGTGGTAGTAACGAATGTGCAGTGATTTTTAAATTTTTGAAAAAATTTAGTTGATTCAAACTGTGTTTTTTGAAAATAAAGTCTGTAAAAAATTGATTCATATACACAAAATGGCCAATGAAGTTAGCGGGATCATGTGAAAAATTTTTAGGAGCAAGCCAAGCCAACAAGCCAAACTACACAACAGGAGAATGGAAATTTAAAGTTTTCGCCACTTTTCTAAGCGCATGCGCAGCGCATAAACACAAAAATGAACATGAATAAACTTTTGCAAATTTTCTAGACCCAAAATTAAAATTTTTCAAATTGCTTATATTTTTGCGCAGATATAGAACTCGAAAGTTGAGTGTGAAAAGACACTTTTTACTGTGAAACCGTATATTTCATTTAATAATCGACAAATCATAAAATCGTGCATTTTGGGTCTAGATAATTCACTTTTAATTATTTTTGCCATTTTTCGCATGTTTTTGTTCTTTAAACTTTTCAAAAAGTGGCCAGATTTGAAAGTGCTCAAAAAAGCCAAATTGGTCTACTTTTAACACGTGCCATACAAATCATCCTTACAGTTGTACAATAAGACTTTGTTTAAATGTAGAAGAAAAGTAGCGCTTTCTAACGATATAAAAAATGTGCGCTAAAGTTAATTAATTATTGAAAACTAGCCTGTTGAAAAACACTGCACATTCGTTACTACCACCTTAAGTGGTACTAGCGAATGTGCAGTGTTTTTCAACAGGCTAGTATTCAGTGAATAGTTAATTTTGAAGCAACTTGTTTATATCTTTAAAAAGCGCTATTTTTTTCTACACTTGGCAGAAGTTTCAGTGTTTAACTACAAATATGTTTTATGTGGCACCTGATATAAGCAGGCCAATTTGACCAATTTGAGCACTTTCAAATCTATTTTATTTATTTATCTAAAAATAAAATATCTAGACCCAAAATGTACGATTTCATGATTCGTCAATTATTAAATGAAATACAAGCTTCCAAAATAAAGTGTCTATTCACACGCAACTTTCAAGTTCTATATCTACGCAAAAATATAAGCAATTAAAAAAAATCATTTTGGGTCTAGAAATTTTGCAAAAGTTTAATTATGTTCGCTTTTGCGTTTATGCGTTTGCATGCGCTTAGAAAAGTGGCGAAAACTGTTAAATTCTTATTCTCCTGTTGTGTAGTTTGGCTTTTTGGCTTGGCTTGCTCCAAAAAATTTTTCAAATGATCCCGCTAACTCAATTTGCCATTATGTGTATATAAATCAATTTTAAGGAGGCTTTATTAAAAAAAATTTAAAAAAAAACTGCACATTCGTTAGTACCACCTTAAGGTAGCGCTCAGCAAAAACAGTCATGTTTGATGCTAAACTGAAAGCTCATGCAATTAGTAGCAATACAACTTTAATTGCACATTAAAGAACCCTTAAAAATTGTATTTACAATACTTTTATGTACTCTAATGTGAATGTGTCAAATTTTATGACCATGTCAAATTTTATATTAACACTAATTTTCTTTTTATCTAGCTCAGCTAAACCTCCACCAATTTTGACTAAATATCTTGGTATCGATCAAAATATCCTAAAAATTTTTGACGCGAAAGGTCTTAGATAGTTTATTTCTATTTTCGGTTTTGCAAAATATAGATTTTTCTAATATTATTTGTGTTTGAGCGGTTACAAAAAGTGCTGCGCACTACAATTTAAACATCGAAAAACGTTCACGTCTGGATTTAGATTCTTTCTTTCATTGTGCAAACTTTCAACTCAATCGCGATCGGTAGCTGAGACAGAGACATACATGTGTAGCCAAAGAAATCTGGAGGGGCGTCGACTGGGCGGGGGTGCGGATGCGAAGCAACTTTTCCAGTCGCTTTTGCTTCGTGAGCCATCAATTTTGCTGCTGAGCCACCAATTTTTGTGAGCTACCTTCAAAACATTCTGGGGGGGACCGGACCTTTCTGGGGGGGACCGAAGTCGGGTTGGTGGAGGAGCATCCCTTCCAATCCCCCCCACTCACATGTATGGATCCATGACCAAAAAAAGTAGTAAATTTCGTTACACAAAAGTGTGAGCTTTGCGCACAGGTTTCACAATTTCAAAAATTATGCCTTTCCTAGTACTGTATATTCGGTTGAAGAAGTTTCCAAAAACCATAGTCAATTTTAAAAAAAAATGAATCAAAAATTTGACATTTTCGATGATTTATCAGCTTTTTAAGGTATTCATTTTTGAATCGCTATTTTCACGGCTAAATAGTTCAGCAATACTTCAACGTATTGTAATAAAACAGGGTTAACGAGCCCCCTGATTGATACAGGCTTTGATCAATTTTGGTTGTAGCTGCAAGAAGTCAGCTACTTGTTCGGTTGAGTATGTGGTTTAGTAATCAAACGTGGCCCATAATGAGGCCACACTTTCAGGCGGAACCCCCGTTTTGCATATTTCCCAAAACCCCAATTCTCCCCCCTATATCCGTACGAGAGCGCCTGATTCAGTTAATCGTCAGTTATGCGAGTCCTAAGTTCCCCCCCGAGGTGTAGTACGAGTATAAGTAAAGAAGGAAGTAATAATAAGTAGAAGTAATACGCAATAATGTCCTTAACCAGTATCCGTCCTTTTTCCCTATTGCTCCTTGTTCATAATTGAAGCCGTTTGTCGTAATAATTGCCCCTGTATTAATAATAATTATTGGTATTGTTTATTGTCCGTATTGTCTGAGGGTCGCGAGTTTTAATCAGTAATTAAGCAGTGATTTTGGAGTCCCCCTGAGAGCATTGTAAAAACCTAGTGGTGTTTGTAAAAAATATCTGGGCAGTAAACAAGTCAAAATATTAGCCCAGATATTGCTGAGCTAGAAGCCATCTAAAATGAAGCAAGTAGCGAAGTTTGTCGGATAATAATTAAGTAATGGTTTGGTTTCATCGAACGTGAAATATACGGATTGGTAGAGCATAAAGTAGAGAATAATTATGGAAGGTTTGAAGATATTCGAAATTACGTAGCTGAAGTTATTCGAAGTTAGATTGCGAAGTTTAGTCGAATTTGAGCTGAATCGTAGGCGTAAAGAATGCAGTTTTGGACCCTATTTTTGTAATGTTATTATTTAGTAATTAATAATTGTAATACAGTCGTGTTTGGTATTGTTTGCTTCGTTATTTCATAACATGTATCATGGACTCATTTTTGGACATTTTTGGTATTGGTAATCATTGGTAATGGTATGGTAATGGTATGGTTTTTTGGGAGCAGCAGAAAGCCTTAAGTTTCACCCTTATTTAGTAGGAGGGTTACTGTAGTTTTGAGAATGTGTAGTGTTAACTGGGTCTGCAGCCCAGAAGAAGGTCTAGTGCTGAAATATAATTGCATAATAATTACATAGCAAGTTCGCACATAACGTTTATTAGTTAGTTCAGTACTATACGTAATTGGTTCAGTTCAAGTTAGTATTTATTTGGGTTTTTAGTAATCCCAAATTTTCCCTTTTCCCCCTTCCCAGTTTTCCCTTTTGGCTTCCGTAATAATTCGGCAATAACAGTTTTCTAACTCCATGTGTGTTCTCCCTTGGTTGGCCAGCAGGATTGAGATAAATTACAGTTACCTGGGGCGACCAGGAATCAAGGCCCTTGAAGGAAATTATTTTCGCCCTACCCCAAATATTTATCGAGGTGTGAGGGCCAGCAGCCATCGACCCCCCAACCTTAAGTGGAATTAAGTACAATTATGGGTAGGTGGGCCTAAGAATGGCCGAATCTAATTGGCTGATTTCTGGATCGGTAGATCTCGACAAAGAAAATCAAAGAAATGCCGAATTTTTTCCTAGTAGCTAAGTCAGTCGGGTAATAGTTTTTCGCCGCGCTCAGTCGGCTAGGTAAATTCGCTTTCTCCTGCTCCCGCCCGTGCACCATTTACTGCCTCCCTGTTCATAACTCTGTCTCGGCCTCAAATAAACGAGTGTCCCTTAAATCTCGTGTCCGACTCCAATTCTGATCCTTTGACTGTTCAGCGCCAGCGGCGCCCGTGCTCTGCCCTTTTCCTTTTCAGCGGCCATTAGGCCCTAAGTGTATTTTGCCAGCGCCATTCAGCGCTTCCCGGACTTGCGCCGATTACGCCTATCCGCCCCCCGCTAGCCGCCCGGCTCGTTCCCTTGGTCTGCCCTCGCGTACGCTAACGAGCGTCCGCGATTCCCCCCCATGCGCCCCCGTGTCCGTCGCGTCGCCCGCTTTCTGCGCCCCGTCTCTGCGCTGTCGAGCGCCCGTGCCCCCTGGTCGTTTCCCCCTCTGCCCGTGCCGGTAGCACCCTCTGCCGCCGTCTCGCGTCCGCTCACCCCGCCGTCCGTCACGCCGTCCCGCGTCCAGCACAGATCGTCCGTAGCGCCGCCCACGCTCGCCTCCTTCCTCCCGCCGTCGGTGCCCCCTGCTCCTGCCGGTCGCGCCCGCGTGCCCGCTGTCCGTCCAGTTGCCGCCCGTCTCCCGCCGCCTACCGCTGCTCCCGCGCCTCTAGTCGCCCGGTCTCCAGTACCTCCAGTTCAGCTCCGCCACCCAGGACCCAATTGTTAGTTTTGCAGTAGACGTTGCTAGGTAGAAGGAGCCTAGGCTGACCCTTAGGTTAGAATAGTCAGTGGACCAGTTGAGTAGTAGACCGGTCAACCAGTTGTTTCAGGTTTAGTTCTAGCCTAAAAGGGTCAGGCTAGAAGAGTGCCGATTCCAGTCTAAGGATTTCAGGAAGTGTATCTTGTGTTCAGTGCGGTTTCGTGTGTGTCCTTAGCGGTTGAACCAGTTGACCAGATATCAGAGTCTATTACGCGCGTTATTTAGGTATCAGTTCGTAGCTACGATTTATTGTTAGGATATTTATGATATTTCTTTCAGGTTACGTATAATTACACGAGTCACACATAATTTTTAGTATTGAGTAGAGTTTCAGTTGTTAGTCAAAAAAGTCGAGTGAAAGTTTTGTCGCTGAGATAGCATTTGGGGAGTTGATCCGTAGTTGTCCCCCGACACCAGAAAAAGCAGGCGTCAGGGTTGAGCTAGGCCTCTGAAATAAGGTATAAGTTCCTAGTTATCCCCGTCCTTTGGTGTCCCCCCAGAATCACGACGGGCAGAGCAGAAAAGCTTGTCCGAGCAGTTCAAATCCCATGAAACCAGTGGCTCAAGTGAAGTTTTTAGTTAGAGCTATAGGAGAGGCAAACTTTCAGTGATTATACGTGAACATCATTTAGCGAGTACTTAGTCAAAATCAAAGGGTGTGTTTTTATCATTGAGAGATCAGTAGAATTATAGGTAAACACAATCGCCGTGGAGGTAGTACTGTTAGTGTTTTCATATTATAATTGTGTTTACGTACGTTTCGGCGATCGTAAGCATTTCGACTGAGTCTAGCACGCAGAGGTACTGAGCTTAACTGCGAGGTTGGACTAGGATCCTAGGTGACCTAAACGGATCTCTGTAGTTTAGTCTTCTGTAGCTACTGGGTTCCCTTTTCGAAGGGTGGAGCCCCCGCAAAAACATTTCTAACCTCTGCTACTCCACTGAGCGTATTTGAGTTGAGTTGAGATCCGATATAGTCATTAAATTAGTGAAGCTAATGATCTATTGCATTGTTGCAGTATAAAGCATTCAGTACCTAAACGTCATATCCTGATCGCAACGTATGTTTTGTATTGTTCGTATTGCGTTGTTAGTAAACCTAAGGTGAAGTGATCGTAGAGTTCAGTCCGAGCAGAAAGTCAGAGTTCTCGCACCACACAGAGCAGGAAAGTTTATTAATCTAATCTCATTACTTAACCCGTGTATCCTTTTTCACAATATATTCAGATTTAATACATCAATATAAAGCTAGGAAACTGAACATTTTACGTTTTAGTAATTTGATTAATCTCCTAATATAACGACAAATCATTTTTTGCTACGGTTACAAATTTTATAGAAAAATATTGAAAAATTTTTTTATCGCAATACGCACATGAAATGAAATCTTATTTTATTCTGAACAACTTGTCTCCAAGACATTATGGTCAAAAATGTCGCTGAAAAAAATTAAGCGCCAAAGTCGGTACCCCTGAGTGCCACCTTAAACTAAATTTGCGTTACGGTACGGCCAGCCTTTGACGGAGAATTGAAACTTTCCTGCTAACTAGCAAAAAACCAGCTAAACGACTGTGACTTTATTAATAGTAAAATTTTTCTCGAGATTTTGCTATTTTTGAAATGTACGTACCCAAACGAAGCGTGTACAAAATTGCAGCAAGATTGCAGGTATTATGGAGTTTCTCACGTCTGTGAGCTGAGAAATTCAAGATTAAAGTTCAATCATATTATCAAATTTTTTGTTCGTCCCTTTCCGGCCACCGTTCGTCACTTTTCGCGAAGCTTTGTCACGTTTCGCAAAAGATGAAGCTCGTCGTACGGCGACGAACAAGGAACTTGTCTGCGCACAGTACTGTCTTAGGGATACGCACGCGTATTCATAGGACTATAGGATCGACTGCAAGAAAACGTTTTCTCTAAAGTACTGTTAACTTTTACGTCTATTCGAACCCCTCCGCCCCATAGAACTCAGGAGGAGAATTTCATCTGTCAGATGAATAACGTCACGGCATTTTAAAAAAATTGCTTAGGTAATTAGAAAAGCTATAGAAACCAATGCCAAAGACGACATTATAGCAGGACGTTACAAGAAATTCGCAAGCTGCATGTACATAATATGTATGTAGGTACGCTGAAAAGCACTACGTTAGCACTTACGTTACGTTAGTTAAAAAGTACTACGAAACAAGATATTTTGCTATGATATCAAATCAAGTCAGTAGGGTTCGTCTAGTCAGCATTGCACTTCAAATTTATACCTTTCGCCACTGTAACAGTTCACCAAATTCGAGCTAGGTAATGTTTTCGAAAGAAACAGACAGTGGGATGACGATTAGGGCAAAATTTAATATCTATTTCGTATCGTCCAATACCGTGCTTTTTCCAGCCGCCGCTGCACTGCCGCTGTACTGTAGTGGCGGCAGAGCTTTGTAGGTAGCCTAACTGATTTCTTTCGGTATGGGCAAAGTTCTATAGTCCCATACTTTATTATGTACATAAAACATTTTGCTAGAAGGAGGCAAAACCTGGATCCCTTTTTGTAATTTAGTCAAATATGAAGATAATATATTTCAGAACATAAATTGTTCAGATGTCTGATATATATGTAATTTCCATCGTCACAATGGAAATGGTATTATTATTACAGTGAATACTTACCAATTAGTTTGAGCGGGTTTTGTAACAATCCCAATCTGCGGCAAAAGCATTCAGTAAGCATCAAGCATTTATTTTTAAGCACATTGGCCAGAGGCCATCGTAAACCTGTTGGGCCAGCTACAGCATTAACTTACTTACTTGATTTATCTTCCATACAAAACATTTTCCTTAGCTATTTTAACAAAGTTTGTACAAAGTGCACAATGGATACGGGATCAAGACGTAAAATAAGTTATTGCTGCAATTAA
This sequence comes from Trissonchulus sp. WLG1_4, assembly GCA_030248245.1. Taxonomy (NCBI): domain Eukaryota; kingdom Metazoa; phylum Nematoda; class Enoplea; order Enoplida; family Ironidae; genus Trissonchulus; species Trissonchulus sp. WLG1_4. The sequence goes on along the minus strand of JASANF010012893.1, from coordinate 46,604 downwards.
TTAACAGCTAAATCGACTTAGCGAATATTGCGTAAAATTTTAAAAAAAGTTGTCTCTGGCTGGGCTCGATCCAGCAAACTTTTGGTTAAGAAACCAATGCGCTAGTACTCTGAGCTGCGGAGGCCACAGAGCAAGATCGTTTAGTTGTCGTTGAATATTTTAGGTACGAGTATTGTATTAACGCTGTGGACCTGGGCCAACCTTTTGCAAAATTTTCCAGTCCTATGTAAGTCCTAAATTTTACGATTTTGCAAATAAGGATTTATGTGCCGTGTTATATAACTGTTTCTGGATCTTGATTATTATATTTATTGGTATCAATTTGCTTAGGATATTTTATATCTTATTAATTATATACTTTTAGTGAAGTGACTTTTAGTGAAGTCTCGGGACTCTGTGATCTATGTGGTCGAGTGGTTAGTTTGATGGATTCTCAACCATGAGGTCATAGGTTCGATTCTAAGTTGATCACTTTTTGGCAGTCTTTTGCATTTCGAATTACTTCTCAACAATAGCCCCGATCTCAACAACACAGTGAAACTACAAGGCATTTCAGTGTGACAGATGCACATCTAAGATAGAAGACGTGTAAAACACACTCCGTTCAAAATATTGGTAGATATTGGTAGTCTAGTGTCTGGTAGTATTTATTTGACATCATTTAGCATTTTACTAGCATCTCAGTGAACGTACAATTTCAAAGCAAAAAGCTCTCTTTTTCCTGTCGCTACCTCAGTAGCGACAGGACTTTACATTTGTTTTGCCCTACGTAAATTGCACGTCTTACATGTAATCACTGTGGCAAATTTGTGAGCGTGTTTGTGTGTAGTTTTTCTGTACTGTGTGTGTGTGAGCTGGCCCAGGCGGCCAGCCAGCTAGCTTCGGTTTTTTGTTGCTAGCTAGCTTACTGTAGGGCTGAAATGGCCAAATTAGTCCTTTTCTGTTGTTTTTTAAAGCCATAAACATAATCTATATTGACTGACGCTTCAATTAGCGAAAACTAGGTATAATAATGCATTTAATAATTCTTCAAAACAAGCAGCAACAAAATAAAGTCAGTCCAAAACTAGGTAAAACGCACCTTGACGGCAGTTTCAAATATATGTATTTGAAAACAAGTGTTTAACCAGAAAATCGTAATTATTTTCGCATAACAGTTTTATAGGTAGGTACCTCAAGTACGCGTTTATTACAGTGTCGTTTATTCTGCAAGCTTAGCTTAATGTTTAAGTAGTTGCTGTACAAAACTTTGTGAATCAGAGACTAATTTCGGGTGCATGAGCTAGACTGCAAGACTGAAACAGATTGCATTTACAAGTCTGAGTCTGTACTAGCTTATAGACGCAAATACGGACAGGTATAAACCAAGCTCAAGGCATTTTAAACCATGGTGTAAATTTGTTAAGCCAGAAATGCACCGTGTTCGCAAACACCTTGATTTGATAGCCACACAGAACATGCACTAACCGAACAGGTATTTTGTCTTTGCTAAACACCTTGTGGTGGGTTGGTTCGTCGGAATTTGTGCCTTAGGTTGGGTAAATTCAAGGCATTCACACATCCAAAGCTGCAGAAACCTTCGGTGAGTCGTCAACCGAGGTTTGGGTGGTGCTACGCAGTTTTTTCTAAATTAGGGAACGAAGTGTGGGATGGATCGGGGGAAAGAGTCGGATCAGGTGGGTGTAAGACTGTGCTAGTAAAATCCTTCATGGTTATATATTGTATGTAGATCCACGGGTCTGCTTGAGGTTGGCAAACCCTATCAGTCACGTCAGAAAACCGTGTGTGCGTCGAATGAGGTAGACTTAGAGGAATACGTTTAAATCTGGTATCGGGTTGGCCACGTGAGCAAGTTGCCAATCAAGTTTTATTGTTTAATCCCTGCATTGTTTAAAAGAATGTTAACGGCTTAATAAGAATAATATTTGGGGCTGACAAAGTTGGGGGTTCTGTTGGGTGCAGTGTTGTTAAGCATTCTCCAAGTCCACACAAATGTCCCAGGCTCGATCCTCTACACCATTTTTTCTTTCATCTTTCACAAAATAGGGAAATCCTTCTTCAACATAATTATTTAAATCTATATTCGTAAAATTAACGTAGATTTACAAACGTTTTAAAAAATACTGAAAAATTTTTGTAAAAGTTTAAATAATGTGAGCGACAGGTAAAACTTCCTTTGAAGGGACTTCTTCCAGCTGATGTCTATATTCTACCGATTATACGTTGCACTGACTGTTGCTCATGACTTCAATTATGCTGTGACCATGGATCAAAACTCAATAAATTTTGCATAAAACTGCTGCTTGTTGTAACCTATGAGCAAAGCTGCTTTGGCGACACTGCCACCTTAAAACATGCAATGTTAGCTATTGCTTTACACAGGCCAGCCTCCTGTGTAAGGGCCCCACTGACAGCTCACAACCTGGGGTTTTAACCCATTTGATTCAGGCGGCTGGACGGAGCGATTTGGGAGGATGACATATAATTACTAGCGATTATTAGTGGTATTGTATTGGCTAATTGGTTGTGTTTTGACATTATTAATAAAGGAAATTTGTGGACTAAATCGGTTCTAATTTGCTTACTATTGGACTATACCCACCTGCGCGGTTACACCTGCGTTATCTTTTTCACGAGGTTTGTTGTGTAAAATTTTTAAAATAACATGAAAATTTAATTTTGTATTTTCGCATTTTATTTTTATCAGAAAATGCAATTCAGCCTTAAAGTATTTTAAGAGTAAAAATTTTCAAATTTAGCACAAATACAAGTAAACGTGTAAACATCAAACCAGGTAACTTGCTTGAATGCGAAACTCTAGCAACTTAATGGCAAGTGGAATGTCACAGTGGGACTTGAAAAGAGCTATACAGTAAATAGCTACACATTATGCGGAAGGAATCGCACTAGCATCAAAATGGTTACAAACTTTATAAGCATAACTCACCCAAGTGTCATGTGAATTGCATATTTTGCTGCAAGGTGTATTGTCTCCGAAATCGCGGTCAAGATATAACGAATGGGGTCTGACCAAAATAAATAATGGTATCCACCATAGAAGTACTTTTAATACAATGAATACAGCACAGCTCATGAGGACATAAATGGACAGTGTCTAGCACATTTGTATTGTATTGTCACAAAATACAGTTAGCAGTTCCATGAAGGATTTAACGCAAAGAAAACTGAGTGCTCAGATTTGAACACGGGGCGTGTTTTGAAAACAAAGCTCAAAGTAGAACACCAATCAGCAGTTTGCAGGCTAGACAAATAACTGGAAGAATTAAAGTCGCGTGCCAATACCATCATAAAAACAAAAGTTAAACGTTCGACAAGTGTGCAAATTTCGACAAAACGAAATAGTAATTAATAAAATTCGCTTGTGTTTCGCAAACGCTGCCCCATCGAACCAACAGAAAACTTGGTTGGGCAAGTGGCAACCTAACAGTTGCTGTGTGTCAATCTTTAGGCTTACTTTCAACCCGCCTAAACTTCAAAAGAAATTATCTGTTTAGGCACAATCAGACTATTCCAACTATTGGGCCCTGTGGCAAAAATTACATTATGTATTGGGTGGCGTGTCATTGGGCTAGCTGCTGTTTTGCATACATGTTTTTACGGTATATATTTTGATTATTAATTAATGAGGAAAGATATTAAATGTCAACATCCTAAGCGTATAAATTAGAACATGTAATTCTTATCTTTTCTTTGTTACAGGACACTTCAAAATGGTAAACATTTTGGCTTTTTTACAATCTGATCAAGTTTATGTGACAATATACGACTAAAGTTCGACTTAAATTAGTAAATTGAAGTATTTAAGTAGTGTTAAAGTGTGCAAAAAATCTTCCCTCTTCGTTGTCGCACGACGAGCCTATCCCTTGCGAAACGTGATATTACGGTTAATGACAAAAAATTATGTTAATCATGCGTTCAAAGGCTTATTGCATTGCCCTAATGCCCGGAAATTGTCTTTGACACAAACTGTCAGCGTTGAACGACTTCGTCGGCAAAATGGAAGGAATGATCGCCAAAAAGTGACGAACTGTTATGGAAAGTGTCAAGGAAAAGCAGTTTTGGCATGTTTTTTGTTTTTTAATTTTTGTGAATGTTTTTCAAACTTATCATTATATTAATAATTATTATCAGTTCACTTATTATCAGTTCACAAAATATGCTAAAAAATCTGGTCTGCACTGAAAGTTGAAGCGAAAATCTAAACGTTCAGTTAGATACTTATTTAAAAACTGTATATTGTATATTTAAAGTTGAATTGTAGGTATGTTGTTAAACTTGTGTGAAGTATTATGACACACTCATGCGTCAGCGTCTCACAAGTTAATTGTGAGGTTGACTCAATGCTTATAGTCACTGTCGCGATTAACAAGACAACAAGTGATTAAGATCTGTGTGACTATTGTGACTACATCTTGCATTTTTTAAAAACGTAAACGTCAGCTTGAGCATTACAAGCCTTGAACATACCAATTTTCGTTTACGTATCATTACATATTAATAATATGTAAGCATTAGTTCCATAGATTTGTAATTATTAGCGAGGTAAACTTTATAATACCTAAGTGAAAGTACAATGCAACTTATGAATTATTTTCCGCTTAGCTATATTTCGACTAGATAAAACGGATTCTTTAGATTTTTCAACCAGAAGTCGTGCAATAAGTATGCACATCACTGTTTCAAAAAAGTCGAGATTTTTTGTTTATAAAATGTTGACAGTGTCAACTTGACACCTAATTTATTTGTTTATCTGCATAAGTTTTATATTTTGTGTGTATTTTGGTAATGAGACAGTGTACTCCCAGATACACAGATTACATCCCAGACAGGCTACATATGTACATACAACCAAGAGTACGTACAACCCACATGGGTTACAACTCTAGTCTAAAGCCTTCTTAATAGCTTTCCGGAAAGGCTGCAAACCTTTCCCAGATAGACTATAACGTTCATCTGCCTTAGCCATTCCCCACATAAACTACGAGACGTTTTAATAACTGTCAAAGCTCAGCTGGACCCGTTTCTATGGGCACTTGTGAAGTTGATAAAAAAGATTGGGTTTCAAAGGGCAAGCAGACTGATTTTAGCTAGATTTTTGGATTTTTTAGTGCGTTATTATTTATTAGCTATTTGAGTTAACTCTAATTGAATTGCAACCAATATTACGTTCCGGATGACACATTAGTAAAATTATGTACATAACCAGGGTTAGCTTTGCATTCAAAAACAACCATATTATTGCCATGTTAAGTTTTTTCGTACACAACTGCACCAAATGCGGCCATTACAGTGTAAAACAGATTACCCCATGTGCCAAACTTGAGTTTGAAAGCGCGAGTAAATTTGTCGCGAAAGATCATAAATTTTAGTCTAATTTTTGACACTTACTTTTGACACTTATTTGTCCTGCATTGTGTATGTGTAATGCACTAAACTCAGTTACAATGTCAACGTGTCAAAACTCATTAACTGCTTTTAGTAATTAATTGCTTGCCCTTCGAAACAGTCTGCTTAACCTTCGAAGACTCTTCGAAGCAGTCTGCTTGCCCTTCGAAACAGCCTGCTTGCCCTTTGAAACAGTCTGCTTGCCCTTCGAAACTGCTTGCCCTTCGAGACTTTACCATACAAAATACATTACGAACATAACATACTTACGTATGTTATGTAGTTTAAGCCTAAGCCTAAGCCTAAGCCAAGTTTTGATGGCAATGGCGGGCGATTCAGGTAAACTACTATACTAAGTTGAATACTTGCATACAGCTGATGCCGGAGAGAAGTTCGTGATCGTGAAGCTGATACGCCACACATGAGGATGAGGAAAACTCGGGGTAAGGAGGAGACGCAGAGCCGGGGGGGGGGAGGTTTACGCCAATTTTTCAAAGAATTTAGGGGGTGACAGCCAATAGGGGTCAAGTTGGGGATTGGGGAAACAATTTCCCTCAATCTCTCTACGCCAATGTCGTAATGGTAAATCAAACCGAATCTTGAGAAGACATTTTTAATCCGTTTGTAGCCTATCTGGGACCAGTCGTATTGTATGTAGCCTATTTGAAATGTATGCTGCAATTCACAACCAAACACTAACACTGAAGTTTTTCTTAAAATTCACTGAAACACTTGAATTTTGTCTGAAAATACTTAGTGTTTCAATTCAGTAAGTAAGTAAGTTTCAATTCAGTAAATGTAAGTGTTTCAGTAAGCTTTAGGGGAAATTTTAGTGTTAGTGTTTAGTTGTGAATTCCAGCCGTAGTCTATCTGAGATGTAGCCTATCTGTAGCCTACCTAAACCGTTGAGACAATGGGACAAGTCACTCGGCATCATCAATAGCCAGTCGCAACGCAAAAACTTTACGTATTATCCCTCAAAATAGGCCTGAGTTGTGAACATGGACGCTGAGGTCTGTTTTTACTTTTTGATAGTAACAACGCCGCACCCGCCAATTCAGTATATATATGTACTCAATAAGACTAATTAATAACTCCGTTGTCAAAAATTCAAATCAAATGAAAAATCAAAATCAAAAAATGTATCCCCCCGTTTACCTCCGAATACTTTTACCTCATCAAAAGTATCCCCCGGACAGTTTTGATTGAGAAAAAGGGTACTAAATATTTATGCAAATGTGTCACCCTAAGTTTTTATGATTAAAAGTGACTGTCTAGTCCAATATATCCAATGTAGCCGCAAAGTAGAAAGAAGTTATCTTCTCATTTTATACACATTCTAAAAAACAGCGTTCAATTTTTAATTTTTTAAAAAATATTTGGCCAAAGTCCTACAGTACATTGCGTAAAAAAATTCCCTGTTCGTCGGCGTACGACGAGCTTCGTCGTTCGCGAAAAGTGACAAACGGTGGCCGGAAAGTGACGAACAAAAAATTTTCAATTTTCACTTTTTTACAATGAAAATGTGTTTTGGAGCACTTTTTGAATAAATTTTTGTTCGTCACTTTCCGGCCTCCGTTCGTCACAAAGCTCGTCGTACGCCGACGAACAGGGAACTGCTTTTTGCACAGTACTGTATATCCGGCACTTTTCTAAAAATGCGGTACCATCATTTCCGAACAGTGCCGGATGTGGTATAAAGGTCCTGCGGGAATGAACAAGCTTCGAGAGTTGCTTCATTCCCGCAGGGCCATAATACCATAACAGTGATATTCCCGCATGCGCAAATAATACCATATTTATAAAAGTGCCGGATACAGGACTTGGGCCAAATATTTTAACAATATAAAACTTTTCATGAAAACCGGATAGTTTCAGGCGTGCTGCAGTTCAGGCTGTGGCCGCGACTGAGTGAAAATTAAACGACTGTCTGGGGGACAGTTGGGCTAGGTAAAAATGTCTGCGGAGCCATGTTTCTGGAGGAACCCGTGACATCGGTCATTACTGTATATTGAGTTCACTCACATTCAAACTAAACTTCTAGCACAAGCGCATTATAACGATTTTGATAACTAGACAAAAATAGTTTATTTTTTCATAAGTGCATTAGTAGATGCTGATTTAACAGGCACGAACATTACAGTCACACTACAGTACAAGACAACCGCTCTGTCGTTTTCATATTGTGATGTAATAGACTAACTAGAATATTATAAGATGGTAATGATAGCATTAATTATTTAACAATAATAGGGTCGCTGATTATGGACAGCTAAGCCAAAGTGATTGGACCTCCAAGTCTGTTATAGCGTTTCCGAATCATATAGTTTATAACTCGTGGCGACGGCACAGGCTCTGGTTCTTCGTCAAGTTCCACTTCTTCTGAAACTGGGACTAATATTGGTGGCAGTTTGTTAATTCCCCCATAGTCTTGTCTGATGGCCAAAATCACAGGAACAAATCGACGTTCTCTCCAATTACACTCAGTTTCCACGAGGCACAATGCGAAAAAGCAAGTCAGAGTTAAAACCAACAATTCTTTCATTGTTTATGGGACAATTTTGTGTAAATTCAGCCTGAAAATGAGGTGATTAAATTTTTATTAGTAGTGAGAAGGCCTTAGTCAAATCGTGTCGGCTACAAATTACACAAACAAGGAAATAAAATAGTAAAAAAATGACAGCTATGATGCAAAATATGGAATGCTTGTAAAATTTATTTTTCTTTTGTAAAATGCGTTAGGTGTGTTTGCGTAATTATGGCCTCCTTTAGTTTTGCTGCGATGATGGAATAAAAAAACAAGCTCGTCTGCTGAGTGAGAAGTTTTACTATTTCGGTGTCAATACTTTATATAAAACAATTTCGTGCGTGAAGCAACCATTTTGTTAAACGGCTAAAGGTAAAACCCGGTTTTTACAAATTTTGTGTTTTGTGTTTTTTTGTTTTTTTCGTGTTTTCTGCCTTATGTTTTGTGCTTCATCTTTTCATACTTCGTGTTATGTGTTTTGATGTATTGAGTTCATACTTTATCTGTTTAAACTTGTGTGTTTCGTCAGTGTTTTGTGCTATCGTCTTTTGTGTTTTCCGGTTCATACTGTGTCATTTGTGTCGTGTGTTTTTCAATTGTTCTTTTATGTTTTTGGTGCGTTTTGGATATGTTTTTGAAGCAAGGATATTGTTCACTTTTCAAAATGTGTTGGCATTCGTTCTTGTAAATTATTTCTATAATGCTATGTATTGTAGCACGAAAAGCTTTAATATTTTAGAGTTTTTGACTTCATAGTTTTTTCAGAATATTTTCATAGAATGGAATACTTTGTAAATAGCGTAATTTATAAATCAATTTTTCAATAACAATTAAAAATATATAAAGTCAGACTCAATTAATAAGAGTTTGAAACGTCAGACGTCAGACTTTCTAAACAACCATATAAGTTTTTTTTTTTTTTTTCTTTGGGGGGGGGTTTTCGCGGGTTTTGGGTGTTGGCGTTTCGAAATATTTTTGACACGGTTCCTAATTGTAACAAACAAAAAAATTTTTCCAAGACATTATGTATTATATCCGACAATTTTATCCGATCACGGGATAAGAACACATCACGTGTGTTTTGTGCTTTTGATTATAAACAAGATTGATAGTGCTGAGCACAGGACACTCTGAAAAGCAGAAAACACAAATGTTCAGCAAGATTTTCAAACCACAAAAATTTTGTCAAATGTCAAAAATGTTTCAATGTTGAAAACATCGAATCAAAAGCACAAAACGCAAAATACAAAAGCATAAGCTAAGCGCAAAACACGAAACATAAAAGACAAAAACACAAAACACGAAGTCTGAACCGGGCTTAAGAATATTACAGTATCACCGTCGCAGCATAGTAGCTGCTAAGTTATGTGAGAGTGCACATCATTTCAGTAATGTTTTTGTACCAACAAAATACCAACTAGCATAGCACACATAGCATCTTGTTTGGCAGAGCATCGAAAAAATTAGATCGTGATTTAAAGTTAAGGTATTACCACCTTGATTTTAATTATAACTTGATCTTAGGTTAAACAAGCACTTCTTTTGACGAGCGCACATATTTCCACATGACGACAGTGAGTATTATTGTACCGTATCGGTAAAATTAGGCGCGGCACGCACTAAGATTTTTGTAACTAGTCCTTCTATTTTGATTGTACATCTTACAGTTGTTAAGCAGAGTTTCATCTTTATTCAAGTCTGAATGTATCACAACTTCACAAGAATTCGGAAATTTGGAAGTACTACAAATCTGTTTGACGATTAAGTCTTACAAATGTGTAAGCACATACTATTTAAAAAAATATCTGGTTGACTAACTGAAAAATTAACTAATTGACTGCTAACCTGTGACATGTGTTTTTCATTAGCGAAAAACATTGGGTACAGTTTATTCAGAAGGTTATTGCAATACCTATAATTTTAAAGCCTCAGGATCAAAGGTTTAATCAACATTTTCCTAAATTTACATTGAAAGTATAAGTTTACTCTTAAATATTTGCAATAAAATGCTGCTTGCTAAAACTAAAAGTCATAGGTTACATAGGTTAAAAGCATAGCCGAGCCAAAATAAAGTCACAGTAATTGGTTCATATTGTTAATAATGGATGAGCCCCTCTAAACTCCGTTGCTCAAAAATATTTAATGCACTCCTCACAAATAGACAACATAGTAAGCATTAGTTAGACACAATAGCTATGTACAGTCCGATGCTCCGTAAAGGTACATAACAAACAACATTGAATTGGAACCTTAATAAATGAACCACCACTCAGAAACAGAAATGTCTATTATAAATGAAAAGTACGTTGGTTTCATAACCATTGTCTATACTTGCTATGACAATTGATAAATGGTTTGTTTTACTTAAACGGTGACAGTAGTAGTCAACGGTAAAATGATAGAAGTACATAAAATGGCAGCATGACATACGCAGACTTATAGATGTGAACTACATAGAAGGAATAGAATGAACAAGCTAATTTAGCAGCAGTAAGTACGTAAGTAAAGTAGCTACGTGAGTAAAGTTAATTTAGTAAGTTTAATATAAACTTTTTGACATGCTTGCCATGCGGAGGCTAATCTTTGTATAATATAAAATGTAAACGCAGCAGTTAGTATTTAACATCCAAATTGTCAGTCTTGATCTCAATTTATAGCCAACTATGTCAACTTTAATGTTTGAAGACATTCCTATCAGGAAAATTTACATGGCGTCGGTTTCGTTTTATACCTATATTTATACAGTCCTGAGTAAAAAAAATGAGTCTAGTTGTGCGTGCACGGGTGACTTTTATCCACCCATTTGCAATGTTTTTCGGTTAATTTAGCGGCCGGATTTATGTATACCTTTGCGCTGGGACTGATCAGCTGCTAAAGTAGGTCAGTCGGTTCAAAGTTGTTTATGGACACAAACTGTGGTTTGTCAATAGCTTTATTTTGGTATTGAACACGCACATACTGGAAATTGGAACAATGTACAATGACATTGTACAATGACAATGTATCTGTAGGGGGTTCCGCCCGGTTATGAATACATCCCAATTTTCAATATAAATTTTTTGTTCAAATACTTACCAGAAAAATATATCCAAGGCTTTCAAATTAACAAATCGGGCCCATTTCTTAGAAGGGTTCCGCTGAAAGGTGAGGTGTACGTACAATATGCCAACTAGCTTCGGCTAACCTCACGTGACATACTTGAAAGTTCACTGATTGGCTGTGCAGATGTCACGCTTTCATTTGACTGCTCACTTTTGATGCCGCTACTCACGTGACCAATTATCTGAGCCTATAAACTTACTTTTATTCATAACTAGCCGTTAGCCATAACCGGGCGGAACCCCCTACAACTTAAATCTGATGTTCTATTCCTTTTAAAATTAAGAAAAACAGAAAAATTAACACGGAATAAATGAAACAGCATACAGCTTAGGCAGCGACCACTGATAGCGCAATGATGTTTTAAGCCGCGTTGAATATGGGATTATTCAAATGTTCTATTGAAATGTTATATTTATACGGTTACCCCTAGCATGAGGTGGGTTTTCAGCACCCCCCCCCCGAATAATATTTACCGGTATTATCGTTTTGACAATAAAAAAACTAAGAATGTGATATTTTTCAAATAATTTGTTATTAGCTATGTACTTTTTTGCTTTTAAGACATCTCTCAACGGCCGTTTATTTTAAAAAATCCAATGGTAAGAACAACTGTAGTTAAAGATTGCTTATTTATAGACAGATAAGCAGTGTTCATACATTTCCACTAATTTTTCTGCTGTAACAATTAGTATTACACGTATTTAATTTTTAATTTATGCGTGTAATTAACGGTTGCGCACGGCTATTTTATGTATATTCAATTTGCTAATTATAAAGTAAGCAATGCCAAACTTGCTTCGTCCTTTATCTATTTTGGACATTTAAATGTCTGATTGATCTGTATATTGTTGGATAATAATGGCATAAACTATTCTGTAAACGTTTGTATCTAAAGATTGATAAATACCTATGATTAAATAATGAACATGGGTAATATTATGTAAAATGGGATACTCACTCATATAACTAGAGCATAGGCAGTATTAGTATATGTCATAGTCAAAAACGCTCTGCATTATGTGAATTTGCGTGAGAAATTAACTCTGATCCTTAAATAATGAAGAAATAGGCTCTGAATTGTGCAAACTGCCCTGTACAAAATCTGCGTCTACAAAATTTACAATGTCTGGCCAGCAGTTGCACTGGTCGCCATAAATTCACGTCAATCTTCGACCTTGTCATAATCTGGCCTGAGTCCAGGAGCCGCTAAGGGCGAAGTTTAACACTAGTATGGTCAATTAAATTGTTTTTATCAACTTCATGAAAGGGCAGTTCGAACAGTTGGAATGGTTGTATTAACCATTTGCTGCATGAAATTTCAAAAATGCACTCCAGTCATGTCCAGTCAAGTCCAGTCATTGGCTGGGTTTTGACCTGTCACCACAGACGGAGCCTGCGTCACAGGGGCAGCTTTGTGGCAGGAATGTTACTCACGCCTAGCTACTTGGCCACCGGCTCGCTTCACTCGGATACCAAAGGCATCCTCGTGAAGTAACCGATTCTGTGAAACATAAAGCCGACAGGTTTCACTAGTTTTTAAGATAGTGCAATTTTTACTCTTATGTAACAGTATGCGGGAAAGGGTCAAGGACTGTTTTAGAAATTTTTACTCTTAGAAAACAAAGTTATCTAATTTGCCCGTGTTCGTAAAAAATGCAATTCAATATCAAATTCAAGTAAAATACCAATATTTAATCAATATCAATAAAATCTTCACTATTTAAATCAATATCAAAATCCAAACAATGAAGTAATTTCAATATTTTTTAAAGTTACTTAAGAAAATGCTCATTTCATAGAGTCTGCAGTTCGGATAGCACCTAACCGAACTGTTGACTGGTATTAGATTATTATGTTAAATCGACAGTAGGATTATGTTCCTTAATTACAGTGCTCGTACGATACGTTGTTTATGGACGATCGCATGATATTAATGATAATGGCTTGTTAATGCTATGATTATGGGAATAAATGGTATTAATATTGTTTTGGGCTTTTGTGTATTAGTGTTGAAAATGGCTTTCTGTAGTACATACCAATAAAAAAATCTGAATATTATAAGGCGCGAACGTTTATTCGCAGTATATGAGCTAGCCAAAGTACACCAGCAGCTAAACCTCCACAAAATACCTAATCGAGTTTCGCTTCCAATCGAGCATTTATAAAATATAAATGCATTTTTGTATGTTTAGCTTAGGTTTGCGTTTATTCATGCTATCGTAGTCTGTGTAGTGTTGGTAATGCGGACATTTTAATCTTTAGTCGAATACTTCTAATACTTCTCTTAATTTTAATACGTTTAAGTTCGGAACATGGTACTAGTAATGGTGATTGTTTTTGTTCTTAATATAGAAGAAATCTATGGTAATAGTGTGATTGTATTGTATATCAATTTTTAAATATAACTCTTCTGCTACAACTCTGATCTGAAACTCTGAGTTTTGATCATTGCAGACATTTCAGTAATGTTGTTTTTGATTTTTGAACTTTCTGCATACCTAAATACTATTCAGTTTCTACGTTTATGTCAATATTTAGAGTTATTTTACATGGCTTAGAAAATATGTAATATAACATGTGTACTTAGTTTAAGGTAAGTTTAAATCATTATCACCCAAAATTCAGTTTATTATTAATCAGATGACGTTAAGTGCTGTCACCAATAAGACACAGACAAATAACAACAATAAACAGTTACGGATAATCATGGTTTATGTCCGAAACTAGCCTAGATTTAACTACAAAAGCAACGCCGTAAATGATGTTCCTATTTTTGGCAAACACGGGTTAAATATGAACTAACGTTAAATAAACCATGATTTTAACCACGTATTGTTAACACTATTTAGACGTTTCAAATGTGATTGTATACCTACGTTCCTTCGTAGGATCAAGATAAGGTTATTGGTCCGCCAATTCGTCGATAACCTCGTTTAATTAAAAGCGGAAACCGTTTTTGTACATTATTTTCAGCTACTTTCCACGGAAACTCATTTTCGGCAGGCGCTGTTTCGTACCGGATTGGTTGCAAATAATAGAATGCCGATGCTGAATGTCCGACAAAACCCAACAGGATCACCAGAAAACAGCAGTCGAGAAGACGAGGCATCTCAAAATATACAAGTGAAGAATTGGCTGAAATAAACGTTAAAATAAAATATACATTTTAAAACGCTATAAAACTCCAATGCTAATAGCGACAAAATTTAATTAATGTTATTTGAAATGTAACTGGTGCCAAGATTCATTTTACGATGTCAAAACATCTTGATAGAAAGCATATAAAGCAAAATAATTTTGTATATTTTAATTTCACGTTTTATGTCGTTTGCGTGTAATGCTTCCTAAAAATATGGGAACCATGCGCTCCTAACTGTATGCATTAACAAGTATTTAGGGCCTTTTCACAAATTATATCAACGAAATTAGATCACCGCAATTAGCTCAACTCGATTAGCGCTCGTTAATCGGTTTTCATAAATTCAAATATTAGCGCGATTAAGATTAGCTATATTAAAGGCCTATTCACACAGGGCTCATTTTGCTGCATGGCGTACGCCATGGCGCATGAGCGGGCGCATGAGAGGGCGCATGAGAGGGCGCATGAGCGGGCGCATGAGCGGGCGCATGAGAGGGCACATGAGGGCACACGCGCACTTGCCTACTGCATTGTGTGCATTGTTTACACTGTGCTTGTGTGCATTGTGTGAGCGGGGGCATTCTATTTTCACACAGCCTGCTGCATTATTTCACACAATGCAGTAGGCAAGTGTGCGTGTGCGCCCGCTCATGCGCCAGCTCATGCGCCCTCTCATGCGCCCGCTCATGCGCCCGCTCATGCGCCATGGCGTACGTCATGGCGTACGCCATGCAATGCGCCCGCTCATGCGCCCTCGTGTGAATAGGCCTTAATAACAGGATCAAGATCCAAAATATTAGCGCGATTAACTATATTAACTTGATTAACGCATATAATGCTGCATATTATAGCGCACGCTGAAAAATTTCAGCATGCTGGTATTATATATATGCATAGCTTTTATATGCTGCCACGTCTTTAGGTTTGCAACAAACAACGGCATTGAATATATATTCTGGGGGCTGCCGTTTTTTTTGCCGCCCAATTTTCTGGCTTAATAATGGTCCTTCCGTTTGTCTTTTGTCAAAGTCTGTGCATGTGTACACAGGGGTGGACGCGGGTCTTGGGTACCCGCGGGTACCCGCTGGTTGGGTTGAATTGGGTCGGAAAGTTTGAGCCGTGGGTCGACCCGCAGGTACCCACTTCAGGCTGCGCGGTTCGAAAAAAAATTTTTCCGACCCACGAAAACCAAATAAAAATACCATGTCGGACTTTAATTTTACTAAAATTTTAGTATATACGGCGCAATAGTGCCACTCGATTAGCAATGTAAGCAATGTGCAGATGTACACTGTGCAAATTGAACTTATACATGGGCATCAGCTAAACATTAATCATCCGCTAAGAATCATCAGGTATGTACGATCGAGGGCGTAGCCAGGGGGATTCCCGGGGGTCGCGACTCCCCCCCGTTTGATCGAACCTGAAGAAATTGTCGACAAGGGTCCCCCCTAGGGGCATGTTGCATTAAGGTAGCGCTCAGCAACAAAACTCATGTTTGGCGCTCAGCTCATGCAATAAATAGCAATACCACTTTAATTGTATATCAAAGAGACATCAAAAAAACCTATTTACAATACAGTTCAGCACTTTAATGTGAATGTGTCAAATTTTATGACCATGTCGATTTTCCTATTTACACTAATTTTATTTTTGACCTAGCTCAGCGAAACTTCAACCGATTTTGATGATCTTGGTATCAATAGAAAGATCTTTCAAAAATCTAGACGTGATTGATCTTCGATTTTTAATTTTTATTTTTGATTTTGCAAAAAATCGATTTTTCAAAAATCAGTCGTGTTTGAGCGACTACAAAAAGTGCTGCGGGCCAAAATTTGAAAATCGAAAAACTTTCACGTCTGCATTTATATTCTTTCTTTCATTGTGCAAATTTTCAACTCAATCGCAAACGACAGCTGGGACCCAGGTCCAAAAAAAGTAGTCGATTTCGCTGCGCAAAAATGTAAGGTTTGCCCACACGTTTCACTTTTTCAAAAATTAGACCTTTCCTAGGACTGCATATTTCCGTTAAAAAAGTTACAAAAAGCCATACTCAATTTTTTAAGAAATTAAATAAAAAATTTGACATTTTCGAAGATTTATCAGCTTTGTAGGTTTTGCATTTTGGATTTGCTATTTTCACGGCTAAATAACTCAGCAAAACTTCAACGTATTCTTAAGTTTAATACATCAAATTAAAGCTAAGAAATCGCATATTTCGATGATATGAGTAATCATTTTATATGGAAACAAAAATTTTTTTGCTACGGCTACAAAATTGTCCAAAAAATTTAAAAAATTTTTTTATCACAAAATGCACATCAAATGAAAGCTATTTTTATCTTGAACAACTTTCCTTCAAGACATTATGGTCAAAAATGTCGCTGAAAAAAATTAAACGCCAAAGTCGGTTCCCCTGAGCGCCACCTTAAACAATAAGCGATAGGTCCAATAAGCAATAGGTCCAATATGCAATAGGGCCTATGGAAGTCTGTTGCATAAAGTACCTATTATGAAACGATACGGTACGGAAACATCATAATATGTTTGCAAATACCTTTTTTGACATTTTGACAAACTTTCAACGAAATAGCTGCAGCGTAAATAGCAGCTCAAGCGGTAAGGTTAATAAAACCCTGAATCAACTTAACATGAACGTATCTGAGCTGATGCAATTTTTGTTCACTTTAATAATAGTCAAATAAAATTTTAGTGAGTGCCGATAAAACGTTGACTGATCAGATCAAAATTGACCGTTATACACATTTGCAAGACGTTGAATTTCTTAAAACATACCAATAAGATTACATGCTTCAAAATAAAACTTTCTCTTGAAATGAAACCTAATAAAACATTAGTAATGACTACCTTATAACATCTAATAAAACTTGGATGCCATTTGCAAATTATATATACATGAAGCAAACAGTACTGGTGGTAAAGCAGGTGCTAGGTGTGAAAGTCATGAAGCAATAAAAGTGAGTTATGAATTATGAATGCAGACTTCATCATAAAGAACAGAGAAATATTTTATACCAAATTGTTATTATGAAAAATGTCTTTTGTTCTCTTGTGAACATTGCTGGGAAACGGTAGTAGTTTCAAAATTAAACAGAGGTAGAACACGTATATATCTGAGAACAAAAGCATTATGTAGCACATAGGTTATTGCACGATGTATAGTGCACTCAGTAATGTAGACGCGTAATGTGCCGGCTTAACGTGCCAGTGCGATTGTGTCTCATTTTATAAAACGTCTCATTTTATAAAACTCTTAATCCGCGGCCAAAATTTCGTCTAAATATGGAGCTGTCTCATTTTATAAAATTCCGTCTCATTAACGGCGGCATGGCCTTTGTGAGCCAGGTGACCATAATTAGTGTTAACAATAGAGGCAAACAATAAACTTTATTGTTTTTAATAAACCAAAGTGATCTTTATTATTTACAGTTTTTACTGTTGATTTTTAATTATTTATACCAGTAAAGTAGTGTAAACTGTAATCATGCAGTTTCTTTTTCAGTATTTTTCAATTATTCTGTATAAAATACGAGGCAATGACTCACGACTCACGATTCTTTTGTCTAACACACACCAAGCAAAACTAGTTCCATAATTGTCCTTTCTGCAAAAAGTAAGTAATTTGGTCATGTAGTTTTTTTGGAACTGCTTAATAGTGCTTAGGTACAAAATGCTATGCACAATGATAAGGACTAGTTATGAACCGGGCTTACAACAACTAAAGTGTCTATTCCTGTAAGGCATAGCAGTACTAGTAGAATTAAATTTTGTGCATTTTATTAAAAAAACGTTTGCGGTTCGTCTAACTTGGCCTAATGGTGATGAAGATGAAGGCCTAATGGCTACTGACCACAAGAATTAAACTTACACTTTCTAAAATATTGGTAATGATAGCTAGTCTAGTCTGCTCAAGCATGTTCTTTTGAATCGCCTACACTAGTTTATCTTCAACACAACTTGCTGGACGATTGGAAGAAGTCAGTTTCAGATGTTAACCAGACCAAGACACAATGAGAATATATATGTGCATGGTTAGCAAAAACGTCATTAATAATTAAGAGAATATCAAACTATTAGCATCACTGTAATCATTGAGGTTCGCGCCGAACTGTCAAACCCATACGCTCAGCCAGCCGTGATCCAAAATGATGCTACGGTTATTTGATGCTAGCAAAATTAGGCTACCTTTTCCCCCTCAATTTAAAGTGTCAACAGTTTTTCTGTTGACTAAAATGACAGGACGGTTCAATTAGTTGGCTTAACGGCTGATGGGAAACATAAAAAATTAAAAAAGTAGTGAGATAAGCAAAAAAACTTTTGAACGAATCATTCAAGCGCTTGCTCACTTGTTAACTACTATCATGAAGATTAGAAAAAAATATAGACGTTTTCTCTCAAACTGCTTGAAAATAACAGAACAGGTGTCCGTTACGATTATTGTCCAAAATGTTCGCAAAAAAGACCACCAGAGCTGATGCTCGTAGTCTGTTTAAGTCCTTAAGCCTGTTTCACACGATGGGGAAAACGCGTGCGGTGCCCCTTGGGGCACCCCATGGGGTGCCACATGGTGCCACATGACGCCCGACGGGGCACACCATGGGGTGTCACACGACGCCACATAGTACCCCGCGGGGCACCCCATGGGGTGTCACACGATGCCACATGGCGCCCCATGGGGCACCCCATGGGGTGTCACACGATGCCACATGATGCCACATGGGGATTCCCCACGTTTTTCCCCATCGTGTGAAACAGGCTTTAATGATTCACACAACGCTACATGCTGCAATTTTCAGGCCACTGCCAGTGCGCGTTGCTTCCAAATTGCTTGCAACAATACGTGAACACGCTCAAGCGACCAGTTATTAGGTTGTCACGACTGAAAAACGTTATTCGCCTTCATGTTACACGAGTCAAATTCCAAGCAACGTCGCCTGCTGCCTGGTTGCTTGAAATTCTCAAATTCGTAGTTTTAGTAAAAATCTCTTCAGAATTACGCTAAACTATTGGAGCTAATTATTACTACAAATCCTGTCTTATGTCATATGTACTCTTGTTTAGAGCGACGTTGGGTTTCATATTTGCAACTTATCTTCATATGGGACAGAAAGTTCAGACTAAACAGATCCCAAAAATTTTCTTGTCTTATGAAATCAACCAAACTACTTCTCCAGTAGATGTCTTAACAAAACTAAAAATTGCATCGAGCCATACGAAATTGAAGTTATGACGTAGGTTCAGTGGGAGGAACGTCTACAGACAGACTTGATAACAGGCAGTTGAATTTGACATTTTAGGATTACACAATGTAGCGACAACGCCATATAAGTAGCAAATTAGCAAATTGCACCAAGTTACCATTAGTTGAAGAAACTTTATTAACAGTCTGACAGCTTCAAGTTGTCGATTGATCAAATGCATGCTATAATTATAGATCCTATATTATATTATTTCTCCTGCACACTTAACTATTTATAACATTAACGTTGATGAAAATAGCTTTTTGATTTTGCTATTAGGAAAGAAGGAAATTGAAACGTATTTAAATCAGTGACGTCTCGAATAAAATTGTCAGGATAAGCGCTTGTTTTGTTGTATACTACAATAAAAATTTATGCGTTTTTCTAAAAGCGACCTTTAACTTTGAAATGAAGTTTGATTATGGTTCTGAAATTTGATAATATACTTCAATTAAATTCAATAATGAATTAAGTGGCTCCATTATGCTTAAAGAGACATACAGACGCATAATGCATGCTTTAAATAGATGACACACACACACATACATACACACACACACACACACACACACACACACACACACACACACACACACACACACACACACACACACACACACTCCACTCACAAAATATAACGTTATAGAGAGCCAGGCTAGAATCAGCATGTTATTTATTGTATGCTGTACTTTATTTGTGCCGAATTCAAGCCATTTCATTACAACAGTACAATTCAGTACAATTCCATAATTTCAAGGTTCATTCCGCTCCTAAGATTTTCTTTGATAAATAAAGTCTTTTGTATAGTGGTTCTTCTACATAACGGTCTTTTGAGGTAGAACATGCCCACCGGCCATGCAGTTGTAGCAGTCGCTCCGATACGTTTCAGGCTGCCGCAGTTTGTCGTTCCCCCGGAACGTAGGCTGTGTGTGGAGTATTTCGCTGGATCGAGGCCAATACTTCCTACCGCATTTTTTATTATTTTCCTGGCTAGGTTCTAGCTTATTCGCTTTCCGGTAGGTAAATCAGTTTTTGTTGAGCGTTGATGACGGATTGATTGAAACAGAGGGGAACTCGATGTCAGGTTCAAATGGCGGATTGTCTATAAGCTTCAAATAGTTGGAGGGGACAGGTATTGGATCCTGTGGCCGAGATGACAACTTTATTTGCTTGTCTGAGTGTGTCGGTCTTACTCGATTTGATATTATAAGTCATGTGCCGGCTCAAGTAGGATATCTCCAAAATTTAATGCAAGTATTTCGCTGCAACGGAGGATGGCGGAAAAGCCAATTGTTAGAAAAAAAGCTGTACGAATTGACGTTAGGTTCTCGACTACTTCTACCTCCTTCGTAATAATAGACTGTAGTTGTTCTAGGGTCAAAGGGGATTTCCGAAGAGCGGGACTCGCTACCAGTTTTTGAATGCCTATGGCTCACTTTTGAAAAATATGGTTTTCGTTAATGTTTTTGTGTCCCATAAAGTCTATATATATGCTGTACCGTACTACCATGCTGTATTGTTACAAATTAAATCACTGCTGCTAATTGTTTATGTCGACAAAATTCAAGCATTAAACTGCACCAGACTCAGTAAACCACACGCTACCCCAAATGACCAATGGTTTTGCATTGCTAATAAATTCCAGCTAGATGGATCTTTAGTAATGATCAGTCCTTTAAAACTACAACTGCGTACAACGCAATGTTTTCTTCGTGATATGGTATATTAACTACATCTATTGATCAACAATACATAAAAGTAGGTCGTTAGAAATACATAAGGTACTAAAATACATAACTTTGTAACGTAAAGAAATACATACTTTGTACGTACATACGTTGCATGTGTGAGGTAGCTTCCTATTTGATGCCAGTTCCACAGAGAAGTTATCTTTTTATCTGAAAATGTAGCTAAATTTTGCCACGTCGAAATTTGGCTATATTCATTTCATACTTTATGATTCTTCCACTGTGTAAATTCATAACTGTCAAGTTCAAAACTGCCTTTGCCAATCAGAACACTCCATGTACAGCAAGATTTAGCATGTTTGCAATTTTAAAATATTAATTCACTGAATTCAAATTTATATTACTGCGAAATTGCCTGCAAATATGTATGTACGAACATTAGGTCCGTACGTACTACGTATATACATTCCATATTGCCAGTTGTACTGGAAAGCATTTGCAAATTTGAAAATTAATCCAGTCAAATTCAAATTCGATTCATGTGTGGTTTGGCTCAAGACTCGCTTAAAACGTGTGGTGTTTCTTTCTAAAGCTCGTAACTTGCAAGGGGGCGTCCTGACACGCGATGATCAGGACAAAATTGTAATACTTCACAGCTTCCATAAAACCACCATCTTTATTTGTGACATTACCTAACGCGCAGAGCTTGCTGCAGAACAAAAGAGGTGTACGTCTGCGTGAGGGGCTTGGGTCATGAAAAAATTAGTCAAATTATTCAAAATTTCAGTTTTGATGCAGTTATAAAATTTGCTAAAGTGCTTTTAGACTAATAAAACTTTGCAAAAACAGTTGTCTAGTCTCTACATATCTTGATTGCACTATTGAGCAAAAAAGTTTCTATCATCAAAAAACAAAGAATATAGCAATATGATTGATTGGAAGTTATTCAGAGCCCACCCTTAATTTATTACTAATATTTTACGTAATTTTACAAAAATTATATTTTACGTCAAAACTTTTTAGAGCTTGCCACTTAAAAATAAAATATTGCAGTTAATTACTCTTGATTTATTTGTTTGTGAAAAATTGAAAAAAAAGAACACTAGTTATTGCCTAATGTCTATTGACTACTACTACATACTAAATGAAGCTGCTGTTACAATGATGAGACCTAACGGGTATGCCCTTGCCAAAATACTATCAACAAAAACCCAATACTCAAAAACGCTGTAATCAATTTTGTTAAAAGTCCTCAGAGCTAATTAGTTTTTATGCAGCAATTTCCTATATTAGTATTCAATCATAGCATTTTACAACAATGAACAGCTACGGTATTTTTAACGAAAACATAATAACCAGAAAACCTTAAGCTTGGTAAATCAAAAAGACTTGATTACAGAACCATCAAATGGATCTTAAAATTTTACTAAATTATCTCTGAAATTTAAGCTAGTTCTACGAGTGTTAAACGAAAGTGGTGCTGTATGACTTTAGGATGAACATATTTGACATTACATTGATTACAGTTGAACAAGTAGGCCCCAAAAGGGCCAAGGTTTCTTCCCCGGTGTCTACCTTTAAGGTTTAAATGAATTGGCTCTTTATTCAGCCGTAAGCTACACTTCGTACCTAAATCTTTCCTACTTTATAACTACATAGCTTATTCTCGCTTAACTTAACTACATAACTACATACGTAGTACGTACAAAAAAGTGCTTCAGGATGTTAAGCAGCCCGCTACATCGAGCCATTACACTTTGATCTGAGCTAAGCAAGTCATTTTTAACAAATAATGAACAGTGTTTTCTTATGGCCCTTACATACTGCTGGCGAAACTTCTTGGTGTGGATTCTGAAAAATACATTGCTACAGCAATGTACATTGATTATTGATTTTTCAGCATATACGCAGACAAAAATCAGCAAGCAGCTCCCAAGTCCCAAGCTGAAAATACACGGAAATCATACAGGCTGTGCAGCTTGTTCAGTAGCGTTAAACGCTATGAGCAATTAATTTCAAAACAATAGTTGCTTCTGTAGAAGGAACAAAAATGATTTTAACTTAAACTACCTACGTTTTTGTTTCTTCTACGACGCAAAGCAATCACCGCGAAAATTGATCTAGATAGAAAATGAAAATCATAAAAGTTTATAAGGTACGTAAATGAAGGAAAGCGGAATACATGGAAATGCGGAACTTTTACTTACAATACATAAACGGAAAATATTTCATTATTGTCGCATCCTGTTATAGTTTTTGCATACTCAAGTCATAAACAGCAAAAAAAGCACGCATGTCGCATAGTACACGTTATAGTAATGTTGTCGTTAACTCATGTGTCCAAACATGTTCTCCACTTTGGTAAATTTGATTTACTTTTGTCTGATCCGTATTACGAATGAAATTATGCATGTTGTGCTGACGTTTGTTAATAAATGATGTGCCTCTATTGTGTTGTATTAAGAGTTTAAATCATCTGTGTAATTATGAGCTTCAGTTGTTGTTGATATGAAGTTTGATTTCTGTTGATTAAATCACAGCCGCACTGTAAGTAAATTTAATTGATACTCAGATAAATTATTTTTGTTCCTTCTAGAAAAGGAGTTATTGTTTTAAATCAAACTGCATAGTGTTAAAGTGTGTGTTGGTCAGCGTGTATAATTACGAGTCAGCTTGGGCAAATGGGAAGCGTTTGCTTATTTTTCTTAAATCGCGATTAGTTATAGGAAAACTGATAAGTAAAATTTTGGGTCCAAAAGCTGAAAAATGAGCAATTTGATGCAGACTTTACTAAAAAAGTAGAACTATGCTGCCAAATTGTTGATTCAGTTTACGCTGGTTATGAATGATTAAAATCACATTATCGATGCAGTAAATTACGGTTTTATTAAAGTTTTATGATTTATGATTTACTTTTAAAAAATGTCAGTTTTCCAGACATTGTGCACGCCCAAATTAATGTCACATAATCACGTGACTGTCTAGACTCCATTTGGAACAGACTTATGCATTAACTATTTTAGACAACTTATTCAAATGCAGTTGACATTGTGCACGTTATAATCAGGTGACTGTCTAGACTCCGCTTGGAACAGTCTTATGCATTAAATATTTTATAGACGACTTATTCAAATGCAGTTCGGAGCATTTAATCCTGTTTCTAGGCATTCAAAAAAACATCACCGTATTTTGCTTCAAGTCGGTCATGACGACGAAGTCAAGTGGTTAGAGGCGTTGTTTCAGAATTAAATAGTTCGTTTGTATGTTCAAATTCTATCATGTTTTTTCAATCTGAAATACTTATAGCTAATTTGTCGATAAGTCCGACGCTATTTGACGTGCTATTGCTGAACATTTTGTCGCTAGAAAATTGAAAAACCGCTACAATGTTTAACGGTACAGGGCACAGGCACGCTGAGGGTTTTTGACCCATAAAAGCATAACGTTGTTTCAGAGCATGTCTTCAGAATTTCACTATTTCACGGTAGTGGAACCTGTCGGTATAATATTTCTCAGATTCGGTTACCTTTGGCACAGTCACTAGGCGTGAAAGTCATACCACAAATCTGGCCTAAAGCTGTTTTAATCTCTGGTAACGAATTAAAGATTAGCCAAAAGCTCGGTCTAGGATTGAGTGGAAATTGTTGATTATGGAGTTTTCCCTCAGCAAAGGAACTTTGCCTTTTTTTGAACATGCTTTTGAACATGTTTTGGTTGGGCCTGTTTATTCTGGAAACAGAGTCATGGACATCCTACCTACACGTAACGTTTATAGTGCGCCGCTGATGTAAGGTGCTACTGGAGTGACGTAAGCGTTGCAATGAATTCTTCAGAACACTAGAGCAGCCTTCCATATATTAAAATAGATACTTAAAAAATATTCGAAAGTTCAGGTTTTAAGTTCCCTTTGTTTTTGTGCAATATTAAGTTTTCACGCATCGGATATGATTTGGTTTGAGTAATAAGACACCGCATCACATTCAGAGAATCACATGCACGGAAAGAATAGGCCAGGGGGTGCCCGGGGTCCCTGGTTGTGGCTTTATGCCGGCGATAGCTGAGAAATTTCACCATTTTTGGATGTTTAACTCATTTCTGTGGCAATTTTTTGGCAGCAGCCGACAATTGTTTCAATTTTTTTGATTTTTTACGCATTTTTGGGGCACTTTTTTGGCCATTAAAGCGGGGGTAAAGGGTTGAGGGGGTACTTGCTGTCTGATGGGGGGTGCTGACCCCCTTGAGGGGGGTAGATACCCCCCGTACACCCCTCTGTGTGCATCCATGGTCACAGTCACAATATTGCCATTCCGCAGTTTGTATCGTGCTTAAATTATCTCCAACTGTGTCAAGTTTTACAAAGTAGTGTAAATTTGACATTCGCAAATCATTTTATTTTAAATATAATATAAAATAATTTGAATGTAATACGCTAAGTCCAATTTTTTGACAAGGCCATTAGGATAAAAATGACGGCAAGAATGTGTTTTTCCAGTCCTATTGATTACGCCTACTGAATACAATTTAACTAAAGAAAGACTACTGTTGGTGCTGGCTGCATCCTACGTGAAAAAACAGCTTACTGGCTCCATACTTCTTTGAACACATTGAAAAGCTTACTAAAACCTTTTCGTTTTGCCGCTGCTTCATGGTCTGCTGCATTGCCGAAGTTTGTAGTAATGTAAAATCAATTCACGAAAGAACTTGTTGATACTTACGTCGTGCAACTGCTGCAAACTAGCCATCAATTTAGTGCTTCATAAATTTATATGTCGCTTTTAATTGCTAATTGCCCGAAGAAATTGTTGCGTTTTATGTAAGCCGAAGTCGTACAAATGTGGCTTAAAATTTAGGAGGTAAATGCGTTTAGGTCTTTTCGCAGGTATCTTTTGTCTATTCTTGTTCCTTCTAGAGAAGGAACTATTGTTTTGAAACCAACTCTGCGCAGTGTAAAAGTAAGTAGCAGCTGCATGCTGTTATGCGCATATTATTAACACGTAAAGTCAGTATGGTAGCTGACTGCTCTTTTTTTCAAAAAGGCGTTTTTCATTCATACTTTTAAAGTGAATAATGGTAAACAGCACTTTTTTAGAGGACCAAAATATGGGTTTATTAAAAAAAACTCATAATTTTGAATTTTCATTCAGCTCTCTTAGCATACTCGTCATGCTGCTTCCAGAGTAATAACAACTAGTCAACAAGACAAATTGAAGCAGCGTGGTCGAGTGGTCAAAGGCGATAGTGTACACTGTGCATGAATGTTTATTATGTGGGATCGACCCCCACAGTTTTTTTTTAATTTTGTTATTTACAATTGTCTGCAAAATATATTCTGAACTGAAATTTTGTCAATAAAGGGCACAGTGTACTAAAATCACACATAGTTCTGGCAACTGTTACATGTTTTTGGCCAAGTTTTATAATTTTTCACAGTGAAATCAGTATGTATTTAAGCGTTAAAACGAAATCAAGCAATTGTAGCAGGTCCTACTAGTTTATATGCGTATGCAACTTAAGGCGAAGCTGAATTGGCGAAATTGTAAGGGTGAAAAACATGGATTTTGAACTCAACAATGGAACCTTTTGGAGCCAACTTGTTTGTATTGCAATTATTTTTGTAAGGCTAAAAAAGTAATATGAATGATCTTTCAGACAATAGGCCAGTCCAGTTCAGTCTGATATTAATATCGAATTTGTGAAAAATCTGCTGCCATGCGTTCACTTAACCTGTCTGATCGTACTGAGTTTTCCGGCGTTCTTACAGTGTTCACAGTTTTAAGCCAACTAGGCAAAATTGTGACGGACGCACAGGCTGAGTTTGTTGCCTTGGTTATTTGTAATACCTAAGAAAAGAGTGAATACAGAACATGAGTTTGCATTGTGACAAGTGTAGACTAAAACTGTCTGCTTTTTTCTTTATATATTTTTTCTCACTGGTTTTATCAGGTTTTTTGCTCATAAACACTGCAATTCGAAAGGATTTAATTTGTTTTGTCTGTGTATGCACTTAGGGTATAGGATGTTGTGACCATGAGACCCTTGCTAAGAAATAAATAATTGCTCTACCTCTTTTATTCACACATTACTACCGGCTTAAGCTATAATTTGCCCAAAGTATGTCGCCGAATTAGGTTGTTTTGCAAGTAGATACATTTGTATTTTAGGTACTTAACGATGTTTTAACTAGTTTTGAATGAAAAGTGAGGAAACAGTTTCTTACTGACTGGCATTCCTGTTAATTCAACTTGACTAGCAATATGAATGGTCTCGGCAAAATTGAATTTACTAAGGTAACGTCCGAAATCTAAATTATTTTTCATTCATTATGAAGTACCATACATATGTTAAAGTAGCTGTATCAGTAGAAGAGGCATATATTTTCTCTATTTGACTTTTCTTCTATTTGACTTGCCAAAAAGCAGTGAAAAGGCATTGCAAAGATTTTATGAAACTACTTAGTGTTCAGCATTTCTCCATTTGCAGATTTTCATCGACAACGAGTGGGTTGATGCAGTCAGCGGCAAAACCTTTCCGACGATTAATCCGGCGACCGAAGAAGTGATAGCCGAAATCGCAGAAGGGGATAAGGAAGATGTGGATAAGGCTGTGGCTGCGGCACGGAAGGCATTCAAACGGGGATCCCCATGGCGCAGAATGGACGCCTCCAGGCGGGGAAGACTCCTACACAAACTTGCCGACGCGTTAGAAAATGATGCTGAACATATTGCCGTAAGATTACATCCTTACTTTGTTTTTTTATTCACAGACGCTTTGTGACTGGTGCAGTGATGCTGAAGAGCAAATATAATAATAAAGTAATTAACAAATAAAAACTTATTATTTTTCGTTGCGACTTGACAGTGCTAAAAGTTGACATACATATGTACTTGGTTCAGGAACGGCCATGGGGCACAAATCGAATTCAAAGTATGACTAAGGTTTAGTGCGAGGTTAAAATTAATGTCAAAAATGTTGCCTAACCCCAGTTCAGTTTTCATTTCATAGACTCAATCAATTTGAAATTTTTTCTAAAACAATCATCATTTGACATTTGAAAGCTTTTGACCAGAACACAATAAGCTGAAACAGTAAAACGCAATTTAAGATCTGTGATTTTTTGAAAAGTCAAAAGGTGGCTACAGTAGTGCGTACTTGTTTATTACTTTACTAGTGTAGTCCTCGTAGTTTTTCGTTTTTTTTGTATGGTGTAATGTAGTTTAGATCAGTAGTTTAAATCATTGAAATTATTAGAAAAATGTAGTCCAAGTTACTTAAGGGGGTAGTGTCGCCAAAGCAGTTTTGGTCACAGGCTGCAAAAAGAGAACTTTTTGTTTTGAAATTGTACGTTCACTGAGAAACTAGTAAAATGCCATATGGTGTCAAATAAATACTGCCAGACACTAGACTACCAATATTTTTAACCAATCACTATTTGTGAGCCAGACATCACACAATAGAGACATAAAAGTTCAAAAAATCAGGCCAGATATCAGATTGGCCAGCTTGTGAAGTACCTGTTATGTTTTGACGCACAATTTTTTGCCACAAATAAGAAAAATAAAAATTGAAGGTTCGTTTTTCTTTTGATTTCAAAATAAATATCTAAATTTTTTACAATTTATCATTATTGCTGTGAGTACTTTACAGGTTACGCACAGTTTCACAGCTCAAACAGGCATTACTTCACAACCACTGAAGCAATTTGCACTAAATTTTGTGTGCATAAACTAGAGCATATGTGCTTTTACTTTGTGTAAAGAATCTAAACAAAAAGTTTTTTAATTGTGACGAAATTATCGAATGTGAATAGGTTTTCAAAACGTCATTTTTCCGACTTTGCGACTTCAGTGCTAACTGTATGCTGCATCAATTTTGCTGAAACTTGGCGAAAATATTTGCCTTGAAACATACTTTTAGAATATATAAAGAACAATGACCTACCTTTCACTGAAACAGTTTTATAGTCGTGCAAAATCGACTGCTTTCGCGACACTACCCCCTTAAATATCACTTAGTAGTGTTAGTTTAAAATTTGGATTAGGCTTTGGACACCTTAGACATGGGCAAACCGTTCACCGCAGCATTGTTCGACGTCAGTATCTGTGTCAGTTGGCTTCATTATTTCGGTGGTTACTGTGACAAACTGGCCGGACGCACGCCCACTGTTGGTAAGGCATTATTACTCTTCCTATTCTAGCTAATTTGTTGAAATGACGCTTTAACGTCTTATTTCCAATGGGGGTTATCCCGTCGTTTCAGCACACTGTTAGCTCAAAATCAGTAGTGTCTTGATTGAGGGGGCTACACAAGTATGATAAGGATTACAAAACACTCTGGTATAGTTATGGCTGATTAGTTATGCAGAAAAGGACGGGTGTTATGTACTCATGCTTACAATTATTACTATAGTTTGGTGAATTGCTAAGTTTGGTTTCAATGTCGTCAATCTAGTTAATTTATACTAATTAAGAACTCAAGTCTTAAAACGTTTAGTGTATTTAAAATTAGTTTTGGCAACTTAAAAGAGCTGTGAAATGTTTTCTAAGATTCTTGTTACACTGATAAAATATGGTTTTCAGCCTCTTTATTAACTTTAGATGGTGACTACTTTTGCTACACTCGTTTGGAACCAATTGGCGTTGCAGGAGCCATCATTCCCGTTAGTAGTTTACATTACTATATTAATATTGGCAAATTTATCCTAATTCTAATGCTAGTTTTACTTAGTTTTCGCCGTTCGCTGGCAGTAAATTCAACAACCATTCCGTAGGAAATACGTATTAGATATGTAGATTTGCTTACCAGATATTAGCTACATATGTAAGTGAAAGTTCACTTAAAGTAATCAATCAATATCGCATAGGATTGATCAGAATAAGTGATTAATTCATCAGAACCTGATTCCAGCTTAAGTTATTACGATTAATGTGTACCTACATAGTTCACTTCAAATAGACCATTTTAAGACCAACTTCGTTAAATTTGACCAAAACGAAACACCTCAAATTTTAATGGCGCAAAAATTTAGGACCTGAAATCAAGTGTCATTCCGTTGCACTGGGGTATTATCTTACCGTAACTTATGCTGAAATAAATCCTTTAAAAATGTCTGTTGCATGAAAAATATGGTAACCAGTTCCGCGAAAAGCTATGAATAAAATCACAAACTGTTATTAAATTGTTGCAGTGGAACTATCCGATTCTTATGCTATGTGGCAAAGTAGGACCTGCCGTGGCAGCTGGATGCACTCTGATCGTGAAACCCGCTGAGCAGTCTCCCTTGAGTGCCCTCAGATTTGCGAATCTCATCAAACAGGTAATCAATTCAGTAACTTTTAGTATTACATAATACGCACAAAGTTCAAAAACAGTGATATTCAACTACGTCTTGCTCAGGATAGGATACGTAAGTAGAATTACATATGTATGTTTACATATGTAACGTTTCAAAGAAGAATGTAACAAGCACTTTGTTGACGAGCGTAGATTTTTTCTACATGCCCACAGCAAGTATTATTTCACCGTATCGGTAAAATTAAGCGCGGCATGCTAATAATTTTATATGTATTTGCTGTAGTTCTAATTTTGAATAAATTTGTAGAACTTTTCAACTTTTATCGAGCTTGATCACATTTGTTGAAATGGCTCGAGAACTCAAATTCAAAACTGCTTCAATTATGCCGAACACGAACTTTCTGTTGCGTGATAACGTTCGACGTACAGAGGTATCTGTACATGTAGTGACATATAGGGTGGATTTCACCACGGTGGTTTTTAAAAACCATGGTTTTACGTACATACGTTTGCATATGATTTGCACATAATTTCATTACGAATTTAATTTAATTAATTTAATATACGAATTTCGTGAATTTTTTAAAACCATGGTTTTTGCTCAGTTGAAATTTAAAACTAGCAGCATAGCAGGTTTTTCTTCTGCTGAATTTCAACTGAGCAAAAACCATGGTTTAAAAAAATCTACGAAATTCGTAACGAATCAGGCGATATTTCGTAATGAAATTATGTGCAAATCATACGCAAACGTGCGTAGAACCATGGTTTTTAAAAACCACCGTGGTGAAATCCACCCATAGTGTCTGTACTGTTGACTATCATAGATCGATATACGTGCTGGATGGAAGCCATCCCTTTATTGACAATCACAACTGAGGCCATAGCTTACGCCTTTACAAGTAACTGGATAAGCCGATTTGGAGTCCCAAACACCATTATTTCGGATAGAGGAACGCAGTTCGAATCACAACTTTGGCAAGAATTACTGCAGAATTTAGGCGTTAATCACAGAAAGACTAGCGCCTACCATCCACAAAGCAATGGCGCCATCGAAAGGTTCCATCGGACACTTAAAAATTCACTCAAAGCCAAGTGTGAAGGAAAATCGTGGCACACACATTTACCACTAATTCTGCTTGGGCTTCGCAATACAATCAATACCCACGGCTTTTCCCCAGCTCAGATGGTCTATGGACGCAACCTTTCATTGCCTAGTTTTTTCTTCACTCTGCCACCCGAAACAAAATCTTGCTTATCCCCAACTGACTTTGTAGAAAAGCTCTTTCATGCAACGTCTTTATTCAAGCCACCGGAACGCAAATACATGCCAAAAAGACAGATTTCATCAACGCTTCAATCAGGGTCTCACGTATGGATTCAGAAAGAAAACCGGCATTTGCCCTCACTAACACGACCATATTACGGCCCATTTAAGGTGGTAGTTGCGTTTTCGAGGTTTTTGTGATTTCTATGTAAACTTTGCGCCACCAGTACTCAAGTTATAAGTGACGCCTGATCATAAATTTTTGGGACAGTTCTGTAAAGGTCAAAATCCCCAGGCATGTCTCTCACTTTTTTGAAATTTCACCTGTGGACGTTTTTAGAGGGTTTTAATTACAAGAAAATATCGTACATTTTCGGTGCGTTTGCTTATCAGCTATTTTCTCAGTAAATTGACTAGTTATTAAAAAAGTGGGGGACATGCCTGGGGATTTTAAACATATCAAAAACCTCACCAACTTTCAGCCCTAACAGGTAATCGTATGATCCAGAGCTGTGGCGCAAACTTTTTGTAAAAAATTGTAAAATTTTGGAAAGGACCTTTCTTTAGTCGCTTATACTGAAAACAAAATCACAGGTTAAATTTCAATGCATGGCATACATTTAAAAAGATATTGTTCTATCTAATGCAAAAGACCGCTTGTGATTTGAATTTGTGAACGCTGAGCTATGGCTTTTCAAAAAAAACACCTAAAAACGCAATTACCCCCTTAAAGTCATCAACAGAACTGATAAAACTGATAAACAATAGAGAAATGTGGAAAACAAGAAACTATTTCAATTGACCGAGTGAAAGAAGCCATAATTGACACCCAAACAAACACTTCATTCAATATAAAACAAGTTACATTTCACACATAACACATGTGCAACATTTACGCTCCGCTCTTGAGGCGGGAGCAACTGTAGTGACATATACAGACATGACATATGCTTTTATGCGATTGGTAATTTGAATATAATTAATCATATGTAATAAAATACAATACACAACAGTACATATAAGTGGTTTGCTTCTAAAGTGGATTACTATTTCCTGATCCATTTCGCTTGTTAATACCGGTTCATACTTGCCCTTAAAAACACAGGGACAGAGACAAGAACAGTTTTTGGTCAGCTATTGTGCAACTTTGGCCAAAACATTGTGTCCAACTTTCTGCATACGAGTTTTACTTGACCTGAACTTGTTTCGTTCAAAGAAATGGCTCATTTGGCTATTTGCGGAGAAAAACAAAACAATCCAGGGGTCGGAAATCCTACTCGCCGATTGCACCCAAACATCTCCGGTCATAAGCAGATGTGACTTCTTTAACTAACAACGTTATCAAAAGTTGTATTTCAGGATATGTTATTTATTTTTCCTGTCGCTACCTCAGTAGCGACAGGACTTTACATTTGTTTTGCCCTACGTAAATTACACGTCGTACGTGTATTCGCTGTAGCAAATTTGTGTGTGTGTTTGTGTGTAGTTTTTTCATTATGTGTGATCGTGTGTGAGCTGGCCCAGGCTTCGGTTTGTTATTGTTAGCTAGGTTACTGTAGGGCCAAAATAGCCAAATTAGTCGTTTTTTTATGTTTTGTAAAGCCCTAAATGTTAACTTTTTCATTGACTGACGCTTAAATTTTCAAAAAGTAGGTAATAAATTAAATTACTCCCACATTTATTCAAAAGAAGCAGCAAAAAAAGAGCAAAAATCGTCTCAAAATGAGCAAAACGCACCTTTAATTTATAAGCCATTTGTAAGTCGTTTAAAAGAAGGCTTCAGCAGCTTAGGAATAATAATTAGAGCTACAAGACGTGGGGGTTGTTGTGCAGTGTTTAGCATTCTTGAAGCCCACACAAAAAGTCCCAGGCCGTATCCTCTACACCTCTTACTTTCTTTTCTCGTTTTTTGAAAATTTGCAAAAATGACGAAAAACCTTTCTGAAAATTTAAAAAATGTGAGCGACAGGTTAATTTCCTTTGAAGGGATTTCTTCCAGCTGATGTCTTTTCTACCGATTATACAATTGCACTGAAAATTATTACTGTTCGCCAAGACAGCAATGCTGTGGCCATGGATCAAAACTCAGTAAATTTTGCATAAAATTGCTGCTTGTTTTAAAAATTTAAGTTATTGTTTATAATGTTTCGTTCAAATTATGAAAAACCTATGTAGGTATAATTTTTTAAGTTTTAATTTTTAGGTTGGTTTCCCCCCAGGTGTAATCAATATTGTCCCCGGCTATGGAGCGACGGCGGGTCAGGCTCTCGCCAGGCATCTGGACGTGGACAAACTTGGGTTCACCGGGTCAACAGAGGTGGGGCGGTTGGTGATGAAAGCCGCTGCTGAATCAAACCTGAAAAAAGTGACTCTGGAGTTGGGCGGAAAAACACCGGTTGTTATATTTGCCGATGCTGATCGTAAGATATTAAATGGTGTCTGTGACTGTAATCTACCTTTACTTTTTCATTCCACTTCCCTTTTTTTCACTACACAGAATAAAAAGAGTAGCTATGGAAGTACTGAAGGGTTGACTCAGGGCATGAGTTAAGACTGAGAGTATTTTAAGTTTGTTTATAAACTGAATAGGTTAAAGTGGAAACACATGAATACTGATTAAAACTAAGTAACAGAAACTTACAAAGGGTTTGTTGTCTCAAAGAGAGTTTGGAGTACAGTCACAATTTTTGCTCTACATACCTGCCTGGTTGCTGAAAACAAGCGGTGACTATTTCTCTCCAAATCGGTAAACCTCATGTGGTGGGTTTTTAAAAGAATATATGTAAATCTGATTTGTGCAAAACTCCTCCCAATTGCCAGTTTGGCAGCACGGTAGATGCGTTGCGCATTAGCAGCCCAAAACGATGCCAAATTGGTTACTAGGACACAACTGGAAGTGTTTTGTACTCTGTACTTGTACAATGTACTCTGTACTTTGTTTGTACAATGTCCAATGCGTAGCAATTTTATGACACTTGAATACTAAATTCCTGCCTATGTGAGGCTTTCGGAAAAAATACATATGTACAATACTATATGTTCTATGTTTGAATGTACTACGAGAAAAAGTAATTGTTTACAATAACTGCATTTAATCAACTGTAGCGTAGTCGTAGCAGGAGGCAAAGCCAGGGTACAAGGAAACAGGTTTATTGGGGCTGAGCAGGGCAAGAAGAAAGCAGGCAAGTGAATGCAGACTGATTAGCCATGCACAGCGCGCGTTTATATAGTGTAAAACGCGTATGCAAATTAGATAATTACAATATGCAAATGAGCTGTAGCCGCATGAAAGTTGTGCAGCATGACACAGCATCAGCAGCAGCTAACTTTCATGCGTACGTACATATATACGCATATACGTACCCACGCTACAACAACAATACTTTTTCTGAAAAAACAGCAGCTTATATAGTCTTCTTGATGAAGTGTAGATTTTTTAGCACAGTTCACTGTTTTAGTGGATTTTGCTGTAAAAATGGCGCATTCAGCTATATTCACAAATGTGGGCCAAATTTGCTTTGCCGGTTCTCGCACTTACGTACAAGAGGAAGTCTATGACGATTTTCTCGCCAAAGCTGTGCAACTGGCCGAAAACAGGAAGACTGGTGACCCTTTCGAGGCTGAAACCGAGTCTGGACCACAGGTAGGTCGAAATTAACAGTGTAGTCACAACTGTAGAGGTTCGTGTAGGTAGTGCGTATAGTTTCACAGATGCATGTTAAAGATTCTAAAAATTTGTGAGAAAGAATGATACATATGAACCAGGAAAGGAACCCGGGATGTCGACGTTAAATATGCTTACGATTCCACTAAGCCCCAAGTATCTTAGGCCGTTCAGCCATGTTCTGTGAATACTAAAGTTTGCTTCACATGGGTATAGCACGCTCACACGTAGGTCTCTAATCGTACCTCAATGATGCAGTCATTGAGTCAAAACTAATTACTAATTTTAACTAATTACTAACTAACTAATTTTGACTACTCAGTCAAAATTTTTTATGCTTCGTTTATCGCTGTGTTGTTTCTAGGTTGATGAAGCTCAATTCAAGAAAACTCTGAAATACATTAAACGTGGCAAAAAAGAAGGCGCGAAACTAATGTGTGGCGGGAAACCGGCAGCAAAAAAAGGATATTTTATTAAAAGCACCGTTTTCGCTGACGTTACTGACGAAATGCGAATCGCACGGGACGAAATATTCGGCCCAGTTCAACAGATTATCAAATTTAAGGACATCACAGAAGTATGTGCATTATTGTTTTTAGTAGGCAAATCTGTTTTGCGTCAAAATGTTTGGTTTTTGTGAGTAGAGTTTCATCAAAGCGGCAAAAATGTTCTATTTGGAAATCTACCTAATTTGAAATCAATAAAATCTTGAATAATTCAATATAACTAAAATGCAACCTTGTTTGGTTTTATTGTTATTCTTAGATTATACTCCAAGTTTGGATGTCAAGTTTGAGTGCCAAATCTTTGGTTTATTTATTGTAAAAAAGCTGAAGTGTAACATATGACTTTCATATCAATTTATAGGAATGATGCTTTCCTTTTTATGCGTTGGGCTGGCTGTCCAATGAGAAGGCCAAAATATCTTCTTAATATTAAGTTTTCAAGCGAGGGAGTATTTCCAGCTGACCACCCTAATTTCGGTACATTAATAAAAATCCTGCTCATTGAGGGTGTGCTACACATTTCCTTTATTTTAATACAGTGTAAAGTATGTGGAGTGAGTTACAGTTATAGTATGTATTATTAAAAGCACAGGTAATCGAACGTGCCAACAACACAACGTATGGACTCGCTGCAGCCATTTTCACGAAAGATATCGACAAAGCCATCACTTTTGCCAACAGTGTGGAGGCCGGCACAGTCTGGTAAGCTGACTTTCACTTTTGTGTGGCCAAGACCTTGAGAAATTCAACTTTACAGTATTGAGAATTGGGTTTGTGCTTGTCTCACTTACGTTTTATGTAAATGTCAATTAACAATTCATCAAACAAATCTTGTCTGTTTTCAATACAAGTCAATGTGACGAGAATACTTATATAATTATTCGTTTTAGAAATGACAATAAACCGTTTAAGTAAAACTGTGGTCAACTAATAGCTAATTTGTGTAATGATCAGACGAAATCACAGTTAGACTTGTTCTACGAGCTCAGTAAACATCTAAGCAGGCAGTTGTTTTTACCACTTCTTAAAGCTTTTAACACTAATGGATTGGCTAATGAACCTAGCGAACTGGACAACGTAAAATCAATTGACGCTATACCTAAACTTTTTTTAGGGTAAATTGTTATCACATGGTTGGTGCACAGGCAGAATTTGGTGGATACAAGCAGTCTGGGATAGGCAGGGAATTGTAAGTAATAAGTTTCAACTTCAAAAGTCAACGAATAAACTGTTATGCGGGACGTTCAGATCATAGTTGCTAATAGGGGGGAGGGTAGGGTACCCATCCGCCTTCCCCCAAACCGAAGGTCGGCAACCCCCCACCCTTTTGCAGGCAACCCCCTCAGCAACTCTACCCTCTTCTGATGGCTGAAATACTGCACCAATTGAAAAACCAAAATTGAGTAGTGAGTAAATATTGCAAAAAATTTTCCGGCTACGGCCAAAAAGTGCCCCAAAGTGTGGTAAAGCCGAAACAAACAGCACACCCCCCCGACGTCCCATGCATTTCTGGTTCCAACGTTATAAGGCAACGTATTCCAGATGTTCAGCGGGCTATGACTTTAGTATTTTAGACCTATCATTTTTGTTAGGGCGAGGGCTTTAGATTATGTATTAGGGCCATCCGCATTTAGTCGCAAGAGTTTGCATAATTCGTTTAGATAGTTGATGAGGAATTTCAAGGGTACCCATTACTCTGGAGTCTGGACCCCGACTCTAATCCTAAATATAATGTTTTAAAGAATTAAATCAGGTAACCCGTCACACTAAAATTTGTTTTTTTTTTGCATTTAGTTACGTGATTGTACGCTACAGTATACAGAACTTCTGTAGTCCTCACCAATTAAAATAAAAATGTAGTCTTAACTGCTTAATGATATGTAAAATGTTAATGTTAATTTTGTTTCAGTGGAATTGACGGAATCAAGGAATATTGTGAAACTAAAACAGTAAGCGATAGTTGATTATGGATAAGTTTCAGGGTGATGACCAGTTTGCCAATGACTACGCAATCTCAATTAAAAGGACCTGTTTATTTCTTCCATGTGCAGTGACAGACCATTAAAGGAAGCAAAACTTGAGATACTGCTGACTGGAAGAGAAGTAGTTTGAACCATATTAAATAATGTTGTGAAATCATAGGGTTGACTTAATTTTAATATTTATAATAGATGATTACCGTGATGTGTAGTATGATATTACTACTAATTTGATTTTTTAGGTGTATATCAAAGTACCCGAAAAAAACTCATAATGAAGCCAATGTGTTTACATTCCTGCAAGCCAATTTTGTTGTGAAATTGAGATTATTTATTTTGTGTGTGTGTGTGTTTTTGGTTCTTTGTTCACTTACGGCCGTTTGCATCAACCTTATTCTCGAACTATTCTCACTCTCTTGCTATTCTCTAGTGCTGTTCACCATTTAACAGTATTCAAAAATTACATTCAATGTAAGGTGATTAGTTAATTGGTATTCAATATTGAAAAAATAGTGCAAACTAAAAGAATGAATTTGTCTTTACGGTCGAAACTCGAATAGGATCACCAATTCCCAAGCTATTATATTCTCGAGCTATTCTTTTTTGGTGCAAGCCAGTGTTGGTGAATTTTGAAATCATGATTGAAAGTTGCAGTTAATAGTAGGGCAAAAAGGTTAAACTTTAGTTTTAATTAAAATTAAAAAAGATAGGGGTCATACTTTAACTTTAACTTTAACTTTAACTTTAACTTTAACTAGAAAAAAGTTAAAGGTCTTACTTCAACTGTAACTTTGTTTACTTGAATTAAAACACCCTTACTTTAACTTCAACATTTAACAACGTTTAACTAACATTGAAGTTATTGAAAAAAGTTATCAAATAGTCATTGATTTTGGGCTTCCTTTAACTTTAAGTTAAATTAACACTGGAGCCTTACTTTAACTGTAACTTTAACCTAAAGTGAAGCCTTGCCTTACTTTAACTTTAACTTTAATGGAGATGGTCTAACATTTTTGCACTAGTTAATACTAATAGTACTCACTACAGTGCTCATGTGCTACTTCAGATCACTATGTTATGTAGGAATGCTTACAGCTTTTGATATGAGAAGCCGACAGCAGCATTCAAAATTCAGTGCATTACAAGCCTTCACATAAATCCAGCCTTCATATAAATTGATTGATTATTGATGACTAGGATTATTTAAACATAAATTTAAACTCAGCACATAACTTTTTATTTGGAAGAAACAAAAAAAGTTTCCGAAAATATGTTTGCGGAGCTGTTTTGTGTTAATAGCGGCATTTTCAAATATGCAAAGTTTTGTGTTTTTAATTGTAATTTAACTGTTCTTGAAGTATTTGGTACTTTGCTTACTCCATTTTGCTCCATCAATTTGTCACAGTTTTTGAACAATTGTGTACGTTGTGTTACATGCTTGTTTGAAATAAAAACTGCTGACACTGTTGTTGTTTACAAATGCATGTTACATACTTTACACATAATGAGACCCAGTTTTGACAACAACATTGCACGTTTTCTAAACGACAGGTTCTAGCAATTGCAGCAGTGTTTATCGTAGCTGCTGATAAGTATGCTAGCATTATGTTAACCTGTATATTTTTCCTGTTCATATATTCAACAAGCTGCTTGAGTGGTTTATACAACCGCAGAAATGCGTTTTGACCATTGTTTATATAAAATTTGTGATTACCACCGGTCTAATGTCTGTTTCATATTCGTCCTGTCATGGCCACTGTCCTTTTGACCCTAAACAGCTCCAAACCCTAAGACCTGATGTGCTAATCTGTTTGATGAACCTAGTTGATGTCTGGTTGACTTCTCATGAAAAAATATTGCGTTTTCACAGCTGTTGACTAAAATTATAAAATTATCTACAGTGTTAGTCAACAAGCCACATTAATTCGACATTTTTTAATTGACAAAATTGGAACGTTACCACACATAGTTGACATCATCAAGTTAAAAACTTGTATAACTAAATGTGCCTTTAATTATTATATTATTAAGATCTAGGTAAACCAATTTATGTAATTGCACTTCACTGATACGAAGAGTAGTTTTCCTTTTCTGAAATTTAAGTGTTAAATAACAGTTGGGTATCTGAACTACAATGAAAACAAGTTCCTCTGCTGAGTAAGTAAGTAGTGACTCCATTGTGAGTGCTGACTCCTGAGTGTCAATATTCCACAGGAATTATTAAACGCGGCCATTATTTTTAGATCAAAACATTTTCAATTTCAAGTCCTGTGTGTTGCTCACATTTACTGCTGGGTAACTCCAAATCTGTCAAAGCAAACAAGTACGTCTGGCGAGTAAAGTTGAGACAATTTTTGATGGATTTCGTTGCGACATGCTCAGGTACAATGCCGAGGATATTCTTCAAATATAAAACGCGGCACCAAATTTGTTGAAGCCAACAAATTTAATATATGAGCCGCTGAATGTTTTTCTAGCAGCAGTTTGCTTTCAGACTCAGACAGTTTTTCAAGCTAAAAGGTTCACGTGCAAAAGATCTTTTATAATCAGCAGAACACAAAATTAAAACCGTGTGTTAGAAGCATGTTGTGTGCCAATATCAGTTGCCAAAGTACCTAAAGTATGACCAAAAACTACTGAGCCATTAGACGCCAGTGACGTGTTTTTGCGACTACTTGCTGTATATACTCTTGATGTTTTAAGGTGGTAGTTGCGTTTTCGAGGTTTTTGTGATTTCTATGTAAACTTTGCGCCACCAGTACTCAAGTTATAAGTGACGCCTGAGCATAAATTTTTGGGACAGTACTGTAAAGGTCAAAATCCCCAGGCATGTCTCTCACTTTTTCGAAATTTCACCTGTGGACATTTTTAGAGGGTTTTAATTACAAGAAAATATCTTAAATTTTCGGTGAGTTTGCTTTTCAGCTATTTTCTCAGTAAATTGACTAGTTATTTAAAAAGTGGGGGACATGCCTGGGGATTTTAAACATGTAAAAAACCTTAACAACTTTCAGCCCCAACAGGTAATCGTATGCTTCAGAGCTGTGGCGCAAACTTTTTGTAAAAAATCCTCGTATTTTGGAAAGGACCTTTGTTTAGCCGCGTGTAGTGAAAAGAAAATCAAAGGTTAAGTTTCAATGCATGGCATACATTTAGGCAATATATTGTTCTACTTCACGCAAAAGACCGCTTGTGATTTGAATTTGTAAACGCTGAGCTATGGCTTTTCAAAAAAACACCTAAAAACGCAATTACCCCCTTAATTGTGTTCCATTCGTACATAACGAAATCACGTGTTTAGTTTTCGATCAGAGCAACAGCAAGTTTCAATCAGACTTTAATTCAGCCGCAAACAATATTGTCACAGCTAAATTGAATGCGTCGTCGCCCCAAAACGCAAGCCTTGCCAACGGCTCCAAGATTTCAGAATATACTGATACCGACGCGCTGATATTTTATTTAGGAAACATTCTTAAAACAGGTTACGTTATATTATTTCCTACTGTGTTTGGATGCAAAAGTTTCGACCACTTGACAAACACACACACACACTCAAACTTGCAATGCAACCACAATAATGCTAGCGTGATAGCCATTATACATATTCACTGCACGTTATACGCTCAGATCCACGATTCACAGTACAGTACAGCACACACACGCTCACACAAATAATGTATTTTTAGGACGTTCCAATTTTTACACAGAAGTTAACACAGTGAGCACGAGATACGTGCTAAAGTGAGCGTTTGTAATATAGTATATACGCGGCGGCTGAGGCCGCCGCGTAAAAATGTTTAAGTATAAACACAAGGTCAAAAGTTGATTTAATTTGAACTCTAAGATATTGAAGGACAAAACGCGCATTTACATTTATTTCGAAAATCTGGTCTCGCCGAGATTTAAACTCGGGTCCCTGGATCCAGAGTCCAGATTGCTAACCACTCAACCATGAAACCGCTGGTTGAGTTTTCTTAGAATCAACTATTGTAGGCTTTCTTAGCTTTTATTTGGTGACAAATTACACAGGACAATTATAACTTCAGCCTGAGCATTGATCTCGGATTAAAATAGGGCCACGACTAGTGCCAACAATTAGGTATTTCAGTTGAACATTCAAGTAACGAACGAAAACTGCTATTGTGCACTTGCACGTTTTTGCATGTCGCTTATTGCTTTCCTATGCAGTGTTTTTCATTACGTATAATCTAGTCAATGTGCAACTCAGAACTTTCGACAGCTCGGTTGGCTCAGATGGTAGTGCGTGGGCATCTATGTACTGAGCTCTGATTATAGATCAGACTTTCGGCGGTTCGATTCCGTCCCGGAGCGTCATATTTTGTGTTCTTAGAGTTTCGTAAGTTGAAATTTGGACGATGTTTGGCAGAACAGCGAGATACCTGCCCTTCTAGTGTTAATTTACACAAGAAATTCGACCTAGCCAATTTAACGTAGGCATCTCAGATTCTGAATAATAGTGTATACGCGGCCGCGGTGGCCGTGTAATAACAATTATTTCGGCAGGATTTTCGTGACGTGAAATCCGCCATGTTATCCGCTGTTACGTACTCATGCCATTCACTTCTTTACTTCAATTTGGCAATCATGTTTTCAAATGTGCCTAGCCACTTAATTGGTTTTGTCAGATTTGAAGTGGAGTCATGCCAGTGCCGCAAAAACCAGCAAAAATAGAACATGTTAAGGTTGGTTCATTAATTGTGGTCATCATAAATAATGAGTTAACGCAGTGATATGTGACATGAATAGCTAAGTCTTTGGCAAGCGCAGTCAGTAGGTATACAGCACACACTTTTAAGTACAGTGGCCAGTGGCCATCGTCGACCTGCTAGATTCCAGATATTAAGCTGCCAAATCTCAGTTAAGATGGCGGTGTCGCCAAAGCAGTTTTTTTATAGTTTGCAAAAAGAGAGCTTTTTGCTCTGAATTTTTATGCTCACAAAGAAACTAGTACAGTAGTACAATGCTGTATGGTACCAAATAATCACTTCCTGACCCAAAACTACCGACATTGACAAATATCTTGGAGTCTTGGACCATTTGTAAGCCAGATATCACACAAAAGGGTCATAAAAGATCAGCAAAACGAGCGTGATATCAGATTGGCCAGCTTGTGAAGTGCACAATACTTTAAAAATGTAGACAGATCAGTGTCAAACATTATACTCAACATGCTTTACAGCCACGCAAATTCGACTGCTTTCGCGACACTACCCCCTTAAAGGGTTTGTAACTTGTAAGTTACAACTGAGAGGTAGGGTTGTTTTGATGTTACTTATTTTCACTTGATTTGAGTTGTTGTGGACTTCTCATAAGTCAATTGATTTGATGTGGGGCTATCAAAAATAAATTAACTTAATTTGATGCGGGCTTTTGAAAAATCAGTTGATTTGATTCAAAAAAGTTCGAAAATTTTTGTTTTGATCCGGTTTTGATGTACTCAGTTTAACTAACTAACTAATATCACAAATTAAGAAGAGTTAGTGAGTTACCATAGGCAACGGTCAGAGAAAATGATACTGTAAACCTTTTTTGCGA
Organism: Trissonchulus sp. WLG1_4; assembly: GCA_030248245.1. Taxonomy (NCBI): domain Eukaryota; kingdom Metazoa; phylum Nematoda; class Enoplea; order Enoplida; family Ironidae; genus Trissonchulus; species Trissonchulus sp. WLG1_4. Next base: position 3,221 of record JASANF010012893.1, on the reverse strand, counting down.
AGATCTAAAAAAGCAGCTCTCATTTAGTAACAGACCCGACGCACAACACTTATTGCCTATTCACAGAAACTTGTCATGGTGGCATTGTAGGAGGTGACAAGCATGCGAAAAAACTGGACAATCCGGATTTTTTATTGTATAGTTTCATTTTTAGGTAGCGAACGCGTGTAAGCGAAATCGAAATAGCACTTTTTGTGCTATAGCGCTTTTTTTATGCGCTATATGCGCTGTATGCGCTATAAGCGCTATGGAATTTGCTATATGCGCTATTTGCGCTATAGCGCTTTTTGGGGGTGCTATATGCGCTATTTGCGCTATATGCGCTATCGAAGGTGCTATATGCGCTATTTGCGCTATAGCGCTTGTTGGGGGTGCTATATGCGCTATTTGCGCTATATGCGCTATCGAAGGTGCTATATGCGCTATTTGCCCTATAGCGCTTTTTGGGAGTGCTATATGCGCTATTTGCGCTATAAGCGCTATCGACGCTATATGTGCTATTTTTTTGGATATGGATGAAACTTCTACAGAAAAATGGCCAGGGGGGATTTGAACTACCCATTGCTAGATTACTAGCTTAACGCTCTACCGACTGAGCTACGCTGGCCTATTGGTGTTTGTGTTAATTTCCCTTTAAATAGTGATGCTGATCTTGGATAGCGCTTATAGCACCTGAGGGTGCTATTTGCGCTATTTAGGCGCTATTTTGTGCTATTGGCTAACTTATTGAAAAGTTTTGTACTTTTTAGCACGTATACGATCCCTCAATAAACAAAAAGAATTTTAAAAGTATTTTAAAACTTTTGTTTGTGTTCTGGACGTCGATATAAAAAAATATTGCATAAATAGCGCATATAGCACAACGATAGCGCATCAAAGTGCTATAAGCGCTATTTTTTCATAGGCTTAAAAATAGCGCTTATAGCACCCGAGGGTGCTATTTGCGCTATTTAGGCGCTATTTTGTGCTATTGGCTAATTTGTTGAAAAGTTTTGTATTTTTTAGTAAGTATACGGTCCCTCAATAAATTAGAAAAATTTTAAAATTATTTTTAAATTTTTGTTTGTGTTCTAGTCGACGATACAAAAAAATAGCGCATATAGCACAACGATAGCGCATGACAGTGCTATAAGCGCTATTTTTTTCGTAGGCTTAAAAAATAGCGCTTATAGCACCTGAGGGTGCTATTTGCGCTATTTAGGCGCTATTTTGTGCTATTGGCTAATTTATTAAAAAGTTTTGTAATTTTTAGTAAGTATACGGTCCCTCAATAAATTAGAAAAATTTTAAAATTATTTTTAAATTTTTGTTTGTGTTCTAGTCGACGATACAAAAAAATAGCGCATATAGCACAACGATAGCGCATGACAGTGCTATAAGCGCTATTTTTTTCGTAGGCTTACAAAATAGCGCTTATAGCACCTGAGGGTGCTATTTGCGCTATTTAGGCGCTATTTTGTGCTATTGGCTAATTTATTGAAAAGTTTTCATTTTTTAGTAAGTATACGGTCCCTCTATAAATTAGAAAAATTTTAAAATTATTTTTAATTTGTTTGTGTTCTAGTCGACGATACAAAAAAATAGCGCATATAGCACAACGATAGCGCATGACAGTGCTATAAGCGCTATTTTTTTCGTAGGCTTAAAAAATAGCGCTTATAGCACCTGAGGGTGCTATTTGCGCTATTTAGGCGCTATAAGTATACGGTCCCTCAATAAATTAGAAAAATTTTAAAATTATTTTTAAATTTTTGTTTGTGTTCTAGTCGACGATACAAAAAATAGCGCATATAGCACAACGATAGCGCATGACAGTGCTATAAGCGCTATTTTTTTCGTAGGCTTAAAAATAGCGCTTATAGCACCTGAGGGTGCTATTTGCGCTATTTAGGCGCTATTTTGTGCTATTGGCTAATTTATTAAAAAGTTTTGCAATTTTTAGTAAGTATACGGTCCCTCAATAAATTAGAAAAATTTTAAAATTATTTTTAAATTTTTGTTTGTGTTCTAGTCGACGATACAAAAAAATAGCGCATATAGCACAACGATAGCGCATGACAGTGCTATAAGCGCTATTTTTTTCGTAGGCTTACAAAATAGCGCTTATAGCACCTGAGGGTGCTATTTGCGCTATTTAGGCGCTATTTTGTGCTATTGGCTAATTTATTGAAAAGTTTTGCATTTTTTAGTAAGTATACGGTCCCTCAATAAATTAGAAAAATTTTAAAATTATTTTTAATTTGTTTGTGTTCTAGTCGACGATACAAAAAAATAGCGCATATAGCACAACGATAGCGCATGACAGTGCTATAAGCGCTATTTTTTTCGTAGGCTTAAAAAATAGCGCTTATAGCACCTGAGGGTGCTATTTGCGCTATTTAGGCGCTATAAGTATACGGTCCCTCGATAAATTAGAAAAATTTTAAAATTATTTTTAAATTTTTGTTTGTGTTCTAGTCGACGATACAAAAAATAGCGCATATAGCACAACGATAGCGCATGACAGTGCTATAAGCGCTATTTTTTTCGTAGGCTTAAAAATAGCGCTTATAGCACCTGAGGGTGCTATTTGCGCTATTTAGGCGCTATTTTGTGCCATTGGCTAATTTATTGAAAAGTTTTGCATTTTTTAGTAAGTATACGGTCCCTCAATAAATTAGAAAAATTTTAAAATTATTTTTAAATTTTTGTTTGTGTTCTAGTCGACGATACAAAAAATAGCGCATATAGCACAACGATAGCGCATCAAAGTGCTATAAGCGCTATTTTTGTCGTAGGTTTAAAAAATAGCGCTTATAGCATCTGAGGGTGCTATTTGCGCTATTTAGGCGCTATTTTGTGCTATTGGCTAATTTATTGAAAATTTTTGTCCTTTTTAGTGAGTATACGGTCCCTCAATAAATTAGAATAGTTTTAAAATTATTTTTAAAATTTTGTTAGTGTTCTAGTTGACGATATAAAAAATAGCGCACATAGCGAAACGATAGCGCATCAAAGTGCTATAAGCGCTATTTTTTTCGTAGGCTTAAAAAATAGCGCTTATTGCACCAGATGGTGCTATTTGCGCTATTTAGGCGCTTGGATGCTGCTTGGACTTGATTATTTCTATATTATTATGATTATTAACTCATTATTGCTTTAAACTATTTCTGGTTCTTTTCCTGCTTAACAAGTAAGTTACATATGTTTTTTGGTTATTTCCTTTAATGATCTGTTTTTAG
>JASANF010012892.1:0-42797 GCA_030248245.1 Trissonchulus sp. WLG1_4 | reverse complement strand
ATTCTTTCTTATTATCTTGGCAACAAAGCCTACGCATGTCTACAATAGTACATTATGCTGAATTTCCTTGTGTAATACACTGTCTGAACCTGAAGTGACGTTCCCATCTATTGTTTTCATTTTCCTGTCGGAAAAATTTCTGATACGTCTCCAATTGACCAAATTTGGCCCAAAAATCACAAAATTCTCGAAATTTTTCTCAAAATTCTCGAAAATTTGTGAGTTTAATTTAAATGACCAGATTTGCATTTGTTTATGTACACAACTTCGTTAAAAAGTGCAAAGATAATTGGATTCTGGGGGCTCACGCCCCCAGACCCCTCATCAGTGGGTTTAAAAAATTGAGCAAAAAAGTGGACAAGGTGCGACCCCCCCTTTTCAAAATCCTGGCTACGCCCCTGGTGTTGGAGAAACGGTTTTTTAGTCCATATTGCAGCCTAAGAGTTGTAGAACACGACGAAATTGAGTTTACACTCACTGCTAATATATAGAACAACAGAAAAAAGTGATAGGGTTTTTTCCCCGCATTCGAGTTTCTCCCCCCCGCATAGGGTTTTTTCCCCGGAGGTTTCAAGGCTTATTACTCAGAAACGTGAGTAGTTAGAATCCATTTTATTAGTGCAACAGTTAGGCGAAAGATGGCCGTTATCGCAGCCGCGAGCATTAATGGATCCGATTTATGTGGAGCACAAGACGACCCGAAAAATTGAAAATAGGGTTTTTTCCCCGCACCACTATAATATGCCCCTGTGCTGTGCCCCATCTGATCCCCCCTGTACATCTGTGCCCAAAGCCCACGTGATTCCCTTACCAGACTTAGGGGACAGACTTACCCAAATTGTTTGAGCTAGTCTACAGAACTTATATACGTCCGCCCCTGCTGGATGCTGGACCATAAACTGACCTGTCCATTGGTCTTTTCTCGTATATGCTGGTATTGCAAATAGCAGATATATGCGAAGCCGACGCCAACCGGAAGGCCGATTCCCTTCCAGCCAATGATCTGACGGGCCCGCGCCGACCAAGGCCGGCTGGAGCTGGAGCTGTATCTGCGACCTGACAATTAATTAACAAACAAATAATTAATTAAAATAAAAATAAATAACATACAAAATAAGACAACAATAAATAATCGTTAATAATAAAATTACCAGCCCCCAGCAACCAACCTTAATATGTATAAATATAACCGGGTCCAAACTTTACAGATGTTTCATTTTCCAAAAAAATTCCAGCAAAAAAGTGCCACTTTCATTCAGTTTTGCATGAATATTCCGGACCCACTCACCGCACACTCGACATTGAAGCCCGATCCCCTTCCCTCATACAAGTGGAAGTGGGTGCAGAGCGCTATGTTGGAAATTTAGCTGATGAGTTGAAATACGATCTATTAAGGGATGCTGCTTCAGAAAGGTCAGCTCAGGAGAGGGCTAGTCAGTCCAGCTTGAATTGGGGAGGAGGCAAACTTCCCCTTACATATGTATATACATCTGTGCACCTAACAGTGTATATAACTGCAGGACAAAAACTTTAAAACTTACCTCCACAATACGGAGCGACAATAAACGTCGTCCCTGAGTACTGCGACAAGATGAAATTGAGCATAGTCACTGCACCAAAGGCTCAAAAATAATCTGTAAAACTATCGGAACAGGTTCAATTGCGAAATACGCCTTGCATAACACAGGAAAACCGGAGATCCAAATTTTCTCTAAATCACGCCTTACACTTCGAAGGTAATTCGGAGGTTAGTAGGAGCTTTTTATGCGTATCTCATAGCGTTTTCGGGCAGCTTAATTGAAAATTCGGATGTCTAAATTTTGTCCGAAAAATTAGTGAAACTATATTCAAAAATCGGGATTAATTTAAGACAAAATTCGGACATTTTTAAGATGTCTTATTTTTTTTATAAAAAGCCTATAAAACCTAAGATCAAGTGCAGTTGGGGGGGGGAAAAATAGTGGACCTATTTTTTGGAGTAGAGCACCTTGAGGGAAGCATTTTTTGTAATAGAACCCCTATCCACAAATTTAGATTTTCTGAGCTATGACCTCTTGAAAATTGAATTTTCAGTGTTTTTGGAAGTGAACGTAGGCCAAAGTTCGAAGCCGAAAATGGCTATAATCTTTCGTTTTGGATAGTTTTGAGTGCGTTATGATGTTTTAAGGCATCGTCTAGGCTTAGTTAGCAGGATTCTCTAGGCTAAGCTGGCAGGATTTTTTCTGAAAATTTCTATTTTTTATTGCCTAAGCCTGAGCCTAAGCCTGAACCTAAGCCTAAGCCTAAGCCTGATACTAAGCCTAAACCTAAGCCCCATACTAAGCCTAAGCCCTAAGCCTAAGCCTAAGCCCAAGCCTAAATTAAGGCCAAGTTTGAATTTGGTCAAAAATTGGACGTTTCTGGCGAATTTGGCCAATTTTCGGCAGGAACCCGGTTAAGGAGCCTTTGTTTTGATTCTAAAAAATTGTAAACAATAATCTGACACCATTTAGACACGATTAGAACAGAAACAACAAGGACTTCGGAAAAAATTGCGAAAACGTCTCTCACTGAGGGTTCAGATTTCGGGGGGGTCATATCTCAGAAAATCCAAAAAATGAAATTTTGTGAAACAGTTTTTTAAAATTGGAATTTATTTAAGACAAAATTAAACACATTGGACATTTTTAATGTTTTAATTTTCTGTGAAACCCCTCCAAAAATGCTTCCTTGAAATTGAGATAAATTTAATACAATTTAAAAGAAAATTAAGATGTCCAATCATCTTAAATTTATCCCATTTCTGTCTAATAAATTTTACAGCCTTTTTATAGAAAAACAGACATCTTAAAAATGTCAACATTTTGTCTGATTTTTGACTTGAGTAAATTTTGAATTTTGGAGAATAGTCTCACAGACTTTTCGGACAAAACTTAAACATCCGAATTTTCAATTAAACTGTCCGAAAACGCTACGAAATATGCATAAAACGCTCCTAATAGCCTCCGAATTACCTCCAAAGTGTAAGACGGTGATTCAGAGAAAATTCAGATCACCGGTTTTCCTGTGTATTAAAAATGTCCGAATTTTGTTCCGAAGTTCCGAAGTTCCTAATAACCAGTGGCTTAGCCTGGGAGGGGGCCCGGAGGGCCGGTTGGTCAATCTTTGGCGGGGGGGGGAATTATTTTTGGCCCTATAAAACCCCACGCCGAAGAATTTATTATAACGCCGTATTTATGCCTTAAAGGTGATATTTTTTGTGGGGAAAAATGCCGAATATCCATCTGTTGCGCAAAAAATATAAAATTGTGAATTTTAAATTCACTTTAAGTAAGTTTATTTTGTTTATTTTATAATTGAAAAATCAACATTTGCTGGCCAGAATAAGCAAGATATGTAGCAAATAAAGCTTAATAAAATATATTATTATGTGTTAATATATGCTAATAAAATTTCTGACTGATATAATGAGCGAGTTGGTCTTATTTTGCGAGAACTAGCCCCAATATGACGAAAAATTAGGATTTTCGACAAAATTCGAATTTTTTGGAAAAGCTGAAAATCAACATTTTTCGCTTGGAAACTGCTAAAAATAAACTCCGCGCATGCGAAAACCTATAAAAACGTGTTTTTACTCTGAAAAAATATGTGTTTGAATTTCGGGTTAAATGCAGTTGGGGGGAGGAAATAGTGGACCTATTTTTTTAGTTGAGAACCTTGGGGAAAGCACTTTTGCTTCAAGAACCCCTATTTCATTTTTTGGATTTTCTCAGATATGACCCCCCGAAATCTGAACCCTCAGTGAGGGACGTTTTCGCAATTTTTGTTCGAAGCCCTTGTTTTTCCGTTCTAATCGTGTCTAAATGGTGTCAGATTATTTTTTACATTTTTTTAGAATCAAAACAGAAGCTCTTTGACCGGGTTCCTACTTCCTGCCGAAAAATTGGCCAAATTCGCCAGAAACGTCCAATTTTTGACCAAATTTAAACTTGGCCTCAATTGTGTAAGACGGTGTTTTAAATTCGGATCACCGGTTTTTCTCTGTAACATACCATAACCCAACACCAACATTTACTCCAGAAAGAAGAAACAGAATAATTTTTAGTTGAGTAATCGGATCAAGTGCAGTTGGGGGGGAAAAATAGTGGACCTATTTTTTGGAGTAGAGCATCTTGAGGGAAGCATTTTTTGTAATAGAACCCCTATCCACAAATTTGGATTTTCTGAGCTATGACCCCTTGAAAATGGCATTTTCAGTGTTTTTGGAACTGAACGTAGGCCAAAGTTTCGAAGCCAAAAATGGCTATAGTCTTTGTTTTTGGATAGTTTTGAGTGCGCTATGATGTTTTAAGGCATCGTCTAGGCTTAGCTGGCAGGATTCTCTAGGCTAAGCTGGCAGGATTTTTTTTGAAAATTTCGGTTTTTAATTGCCTAAGCCTGAGCCTAAGCCTAAGCCTGAACCTAAGCCTAAGCCTAAGCCTGATACTAAGCCTAAGCCTAAGCCCCATACTAAGCCTAAGCCCTAAGCCTAAGCCCATGCCTAAACTAAGGCCAAGTTTGAATTTGGTCAAAAATTGAACGTTTCTGGCGAATTAGGCCAATTTTTCGGCAGGAACCCGGTCAAAGAGCCTTTGTTTCGATTCTAAAAAGTTGTAAACAATAATCTGACACCATTTAGACACGATTAGAACGGAAAAAATAAGGGCGTCGAAAAAAAATTGAGAAAACGTCCCTCACTGAGGGTTCAGATTTCGTGGGGTCATATCTCAGAAAATCCAAAAAATGAAATAGGGGTTCTTGAAGCAAAAATGCTTCCCCCAAGGTGCTTTACTCAAAAAAATAGGTCCACTATTTCCCCCCCCCCAACTGCATTTAAGGTGGTAGTTGCGTTTTCGAGGTTTTTGTGATTTCTATGTAAACTTTGCGCCACCAGTACTCAAGTTATAAGTGACGCCTGAGCATAAATTTTTGGGACAGTACTGTAAAGGTCAAAATCCCCAGGCATGTCTCTCACTTTTTCGAAATTTCACCTGTGGACATTTTTAGAGGGTTTTAATTACAAGAAAATATCTTAAATCACAGGAAAACCACTTGTTCAAAACTAGTCCAAAACTAGTTCAAAACGCTGACAATTTTGGACTAGTTTTGGACGGGCACATTTTGTTTAAAACCAGTTCAAAAAATTTTGAACTCGTTTTGAACAAATTTGACAGCCAGCGCGCAGATTTTGAACTGGTTTTGAACGTTCAAATTTCGTTCAAAACTAGTCCAAAACCGTTTTGAACGCGTTTTGGACTAATTTTAGATGTTTTGACTACTCCCTGTTACTAGTTGAATGTTCTATGTGCTGATTATAATATGCGGAGCATATATTATTTACCCACGGTTTATTTAACCACTTGGGTTATTTGTATACATGCTATTATGCGGTTTTGTCGTAAGTTTTTGTGTGTATTTGTAATTTTATATATAATCCGGTTCAGTTTTTGTGTATGCTGGAGTTTCGATTTTTTAATGATTTTTGTCGACCGGGGGGGGGGACGGCAGCGAGCGATCATTACAAAATTTTGCATGTTTTTTAGTCTTGGTTTGTTTGTTGTTATGATTTATGTTGGTGTGCATTAGCGCAATAGCTGTCACATGCAGATCCTAAAAATTTTTCAGGGGCAAGTCGGCCCACCTTCCTAGATCTAATCTTGCAAATGTAGTGGCAAATGTAGGCCAGTGGTTTGGGGGCGGCAGCCGTCGGAAGCCAGACCTTTTGTACAACTTGTAGAAATAAAATAGAACTGTAGAAATAAAACTTTCATGAAAAAGCATGCAAATCAGTTACAGTGGCGCACCCAGAAAAAATTTCTGGGGAGGGGGGGGTAACTTCGATTATTTGTAATGGGATACAATGCACTTTTTGGCAATTATTGTAACATAACGCCATACAAGCGCAAGATTGCTAAACCACACAGTTGCAGGGGTCTGTAGGTGGCAACCACCAGAAAAAAATTGGCGTTTTTCCAATTTTTAGACCGAATTTGGTCAACTGAAGACCTATCAGAATTTTTTCGATAAAAATTAAAACAAAATATTTATTAGTTAACTAATAAAATCATATATTTATTAGTTTTGTGCAGTTTGAATCGGATGAACGGACAGCTGACAAGTTGACCGGCAGAACACTTTAGCCTTTCGTCCGTTCTGACGCATAAACCCTATTAAGTTTAAATACATATATAGGTACGCATATTGTTAAAAAGCATTCAAAGTTGACTCCCGGCAAGGATTTTAACGAGACTTTAACCGCTAACGAGACCACATAGCACCGTGATACAATATATACAACATGCTTAGCACCCGTATTCATAAAAGTGCAAGCTCGGCTTTTTATCCGAGCTTTGAGCAAGCCCGGCTTAAAATCCCGGCTTTTCGTATTCATAAAACCAAGCTCGGCTTTTTATCCAGGCTTTTTGGTATTCATAAAAGCTGGGATAAAAAGCCGAGCTTATGGTATTCATAAAAACCAAGCTCGGATTATAATCCCGGCTTCCACGTATATTTTATTGATTTTTTCATTATGAATAAAAAGCTCGGATAAAAAGCCAGGCTTGAACAAGCCTGGATTAAACAAAAGGTTGGTGGGTGGGTAGAGAAAAAAAAAAGAAGGGGTGAGGTGGCTATTTTTCCTCGGCTTTTTCAAGCCAGACTTACGGATAAAAAGCCGAGCTTTTTATCTCGACTTTTATGAATACCGGTCTAGATGACAGTACGTGGGTAAACACCAATCCTCACGACCACACATGTGCAGCTGAGGAAGTCGGGGTGGGGGGGGGGTGCGGAGCAAAGCAACTTTTTGCTTCGTGACTCGTGAGCTACCAATTTTTGCTCCTTAGCCACCGATTTTTGCTTCGTGAGCTACATAGCTACCTTCAAAACACGAAACATTCTCCGGGGTGGGGGGGAGCGGACCTGTCTGGGGGGGGACGATGTCGGGTTGAGGGGGAGGGGAGCAGTGACCCTGCAACTCTGTGGTTTACTTTTTTTGTTATTATCCTTCATTAAATCCTGCATGTCCACAGGAGTATAGTAATACCGTCTAATTTCTAATTACCCCGTCTAATTGCGGTCATGCCCCCCCCTCGTACGAATAAAGGAGCAAGGAGGGACCTGCCACTGCGGTCATGAATAGCGGAAAGGTAGTCCTCTGTAAAAGTATGTATGTCCTCTGTAACAAGTCAGACAACCGCAGCTACAGCTACGAATTTTTTGCCTCTGGCCTTCCTACAAGTAACCGGATGTTAAACCGGAGCTCCCATACTCATTGTGACTGCTGTAAAAGTACGTAGGACGAAGCAATAGAGACAATCGAGAAACAGACCAATTCACAATAAAACTTCCGATCTTCAGGTTGGAGTGCTACCTTCTCAAGACTTTGGCTCTCTGAAACACTCTCTTTTTCAATTCTTTTTTCACTTTAGGTTTCTACTGTATATATCAGCTTCATGATATGTATATATAAGGCTGTTACACGTGACTTGTGTCATCTGTGTCTCTCGAGTTGTAACCGTATATATGTGTTCGAAAATAATAGGTATATAGTTCATGTATGTATATAAAGGCGTTTCTGCAGGAATGATGGACTGATCCTGATGGGAATTATGTAACATGTATATAACAGCACAAAAAACACCCAAATTTAAAAAATTGACAAAGGCAGAAACTAGAAAACGATTGCACTATATATGGTAGAACCGAGGGAGGTCCCAGGGTGCGCCAGTAAATGATACGAAAACGTTCAAAATTAGTTTAAAACGCGTTCAAAACGAGTTCAAAATTCCTGCGTGCAGGCGAAAGCTGAGAAACAAAACGTCCAAATCGAGTTTAAAAATAATTCAAAACCAGTTTAAAACCAGTCCAAAACGAGTTCAAAATTAGTCAGCGTATGTCTAAAACGCGTCCAAAACTAGTTTAAAACTAGTTCAAATTTCATTCAAAAGGAGTTCAAATTTCATTCAAACTTGCGCTGGAAATGTTTTGGACTCGTTTTAGACTCGTTTTGAACGAGTCCAAAACTAGTTTAAAAACGTTCAAAACCAGTTCAAAAATATTCAAAAAACGTCTAAAAAACATTCAAAACTAGTCCAAAGTTGCTTGTTCAAATCCAGTTCAAAATTTTTTGAACTGGTTTTGAACAGTTTTTAAACCCGTTTTGAACACAAAATCCGTCCTGTGAATTTTCGGTGTTTGCTTTTCAGCTATTTTCTCAGTAAATTGACTAGTTATTTAAAAAGTGGGGGACATGCCTGGGGATTTTAAACATGTCAAAAACCTTAACAACTTTCAGCCCCAACAGGTAATCGTATGCTTCAGGGCCGGTATTCATAAAAGTCGGGATAAAAAGCTAGGCTTTTTATCCGTAAGTCTGGCTTGAAAAAGCCGAGATAAAAAGTCTGGCTTGCGCACAAGCTTGGATTTTTATCCGAGCTTTTTGGTCAATCCAGGCTTGTTCAAGCCTGGCTTTTTATCCGAGCTTTTTATTCATAATGAAAAAATCAATAAAATATACGTGGAAGCCGGGATTATAATCCGAGCTTGATTTTTATGAATACCATAAGCTCGGCTTTTTATCCCAGCTTTTATGAATACCAAAAAGCCTGGATAAAAAGCCGAGCTTGGTTTTATGAATACGAAAAGCCGGGATTTTAAGCCGGGCTTGCTCAAAGCTCGGATAAAAAGCCGAGCTTGCACTTTTATGAATACGGGTGCAGAGCTGTGGCGCAAACTTTTTGTAAAAAATCCTCGTATTTTGGAAAGGACCTTTGTTTAGCCGCGTGTAGTGAAAAGAAAATCAAAGGTTAAGTTTCAATGCATGGCATACATTTAGGCAATATAATGTTCTACTTCACGCAAAAGACCGCTTGTGATTTGAATTTGTAAACGCTGAGCTATGGCTTTTCAAAAAAACACCTAAAAACGCAATTACCCCCTTAACCCGAGTAATCTTTATTTAAAACGTACAGGTCACAGGACGGATTTTGCGTTCAAAACGGGTTTAAAAACTGTTCAAAACCAGTTCAAAAAATTTTGAACTGGATTTGAACAAGCAACTTTGGACTAGTTTTGAATGTTTTTTAGACGTTTTTTGAATATTTTTGAACTGGTTTTGAACGTTTTTAAACTAGTTTTGGACTCGTTCAAAACGAGTCTAAAACGAGTCCAAAACATTTCCAGCGCAAGTTTGAATGTAATTTGAACTCCTTTTGAACGAAATTTGAACTAGTTTTAAACTAGTTTTGGACGCGTTTTAGACATACGCTGACTAATTTTGAACTCGTTTTGGACTAGTTTTGAACTGGTTTTGAATGTTTTTTAAACTAGTTTTGGACGTTTTGTTTCTCAGCGCTAGCCTGCACGCAGGAATTTTGAACTCGTTTTGAACGCGTTTTAAACTAATTTTGAACGTTTTCGTAGCGTTTACTGATGCACCCTGGGACCTCCCTCGGTTCTACCGTAAATAGTTCAATCGTTTTCTAGTTTCTACCGTTTTCAATATTTTTAATTTAGGTATTTTTTGTGCTGTTACATGTAACATGACTTCTATCAGGATCAGTCCATCATTCCCGCCAAAGACGCCTTTACATACAAGAACTACACATATATTATTTTCGAACACACACGGTTACAACTCGAGAGACACATGAGACATATATACATGTAATGACATACGTGTAACAGCCTCATATATGTCTTAAAGCTGATTATATACTCAATACCGTATATATAAACAGTAGAAACCTGGGGCCGTATTCATACGTGGGCAGCTGACGAATTCTGGGGGTGAGCCACGGGGGGGGGGGGGGGGTGAGGTGCAACTTTTTCGCCACTGATTTTGGCTTCGTGAGCATCTTTCGAACAATCTGGGGGGGGGAAGTGCCTGTCTGGGGGGGGGGGGGGGGAAACCCACCCCACACGCCCCCCCCGCCCATGTTTGGCCGTATTCTCAAAATTACCTGCAGGTAAAGTTAGGCTAATTTTACTCTGCCGGGACCCTCCCCCTCTTTTTAACCTGGTGGGACCCCCCCTCCTTCCCTTGCGACCGAATTTGAGGGGGTCTTCCCCCAACTACATGTATGCGCCATGCGGTGTAGTCATGCACAAGGTTTTTTTTCAAAATCGGCACTGTGTACATGTTGTACGTGTAAATTAAGAATTTGCTTTGTAAATTAAGGGTGTTGTGTAAATTTTTGAAAGTGTGTATTTTGGCATTTTTTAGGTAAAAAAATCATTATTTTTGCACTAAAAAACCGCATGTTGACTTCACGACTCGAACTACGAAAGTAAAAATTATGAAGAATGAGAATAGAGTGTATAGTGGTGCGGGGAAAAAAAACCCTATTTTCGGGTCCTCCTGCGCTCCACACAAATCGGATCTATTAATGCTCGCGGCTGTTATAACGGCCATCTTTCGCCTAACTGTTGCACTAATAAAATGGATTCTAACTACTCACGTTTCTGAGTAATAAGCCTCGAAACCTCCGGGAAAAAACCCTATGCGGGAAAAAAACCCTAATGCGGAGAAAAAACCCTACCACTTTTTTCGGCTGTTCTATTAGCAGTGAGTATAAACTCAATTCCATCGTGTTCTACAACTCTTAGGCTGCAGTATGGACTAAAAAACCGTTTCTTTGACACCCACGTGACCATACGTGGGCACACGGTTTTTTTTTGCTCAAATTTGTGCTCATTTGAGCATTGGAACATAAAAATGAGCATTGAAAAATAAAAATGAGCATCAACTGAGCATTGCTGATATTGCCCAAAGACGTAGCCAGAAGGAATTGCTGATATACGTCTCCAGTTGACCAAATTCGGTCTAAAAATTGAAAAAATCTCCAATGTTTTCTGGGGGCTTCCGCCCCCAGACCTCTGTAACCTTGTGTCCTTTCGTTTTCATGGTCCGGCCGGAAAAATTTTCTGATACGTCCCCAATTGACAAAATTTGGCCGAAGAATCAAATTTTTTCCTGGGGCTTGCTGCTCCAAGACCCCTGCAGCCTTGTGGATCAGTAATCTTGCGTTTGTAAGGCGTTTTATGAGTGTTAAAATTGCTAAAAAGTGCATTTTAACCCATTATATACAAAAAATCGAAAAGTCATTCCCCCCCGAAATTTTTTTCTGGGTACGCCACTGCTATGCTGCATTTATTTGTGTAACACACTGTCGATGTCGCGTTCCAATCTTTTGTTTTAATTTTCCTTTCGGAAAAATTTTTTGCTACGTCTCCAGTTCACTCAATTTGGCAAAAAAATGAAAAAGTCTCCAATTTTTTACTGGGGCTGCTGCCTCCAGATCCCCGCAAAGATGTAGATTTTGCGTGTCTACTGGAATTTAGTATTAAAACTGCGAAGAAGTGCATTTTAACCTATTACAAAAAATCGAATGGTCATCCCCCAAATTTTTTTGAGGGAACAGTCCTTCCCGTTAAAAGTTTACGTCACCCCAGATCGGCCTTAACCCCCATAAATTGTCCTTTTAAAAAAATTAGTGTAGCCCCCCTTTTCTCCGGTTGACGAAGAAGAATTTGTAAGCAAAAGACTGCATACGTGTTGTTTAATGTTTTGACAATGCAACACGGCGAAAAAAACTTTTAAAAATTTTTTGAGCATTCGAACTTAAAAATGAGCATCGAAATTTAAAAATGAGCACAAATTGAGCATTGGCCGTTTTGAAAAAAAACCCTGCGTGGGCAGCTAGGGGGGTGGTAAGCCACCGGGGGGGGGGGGGGCGGAGCAACTTTTCCGGCGATTTTTGCTCCGTGAGCCACCGATTTTTGCTTCGTGAATCGTGAGCTACCTTCAAAGCATTTTGGGCGAGTGAAGCACCTGTCTGGGGGGGGTGAAAAT
The DNA here is from genome assembly GCA_030248245.1 of Trissonchulus sp. WLG1_4. NCBI lineage: Eukaryota > Metazoa > Nematoda > Enoplea > Enoplida > Ironidae > Trissonchulus > Trissonchulus sp. WLG1_4. Next base: position 30,925 of record JASANF010012892.1, on the reverse strand, counting down.
GAAAACCACGCCCATGTATGCACGTGACTCACACTAAATCTTCAAAAATCGACCCTTTTTGGCATAAATGACTTCTGCCAAAATATGCATTTTTAGTATTTTAAAAATAGATTTTTGCTTTATTATGTTAGAAACGGTGGCCAAACACCGCCCGCGTCTACCATGCTTGGATTTTGGTGGTACGCTGCAGCTAAAGCCTAAATATTCCAAAAAATGCCAAATTTTGGTGAAACATCACCAAAACTGGTTTCGTACGGGGTGTCGGGGTATGGGCCAAAACGACAAAAAACGTCGTTTCGCGGCCGAATAAACGGTTTCAATGAAGTCTACACATGTTCTTACCCCAGATCAGTCAACTTTTGTATCAACAATTTAGCAAAAAATTGTCGCCAAACAAAAACAAGGGTTTTTCCCGCACAAACTTTGAACTGTCACAGGTATATAAACCACAACGTTTTTCACTGTTTTTGAGCTTTAGAAGTATAGAGGAAAAGTAACTCTCTTGAAAAGTGCAAACAACGTTGGCCAAAAGTGGTTTTGTGAAAAATTATGACAAGTCAAAAATTTGGAAAATTTTGTCACTTTGGAATTTTTCAACATGCAAAATTTTAAAATTTTATAAAAAATGCTACAGGCCTCAAAACTGCACAGAAATCGGTGTGGTAAGTAAGTTTGGGATGCGCTTTCCACCTACATACTCAAAAAGGTCCTATGTCGTAAGGTTCGGCCGGGAAGCACTAGGGTTTTTTCCCCGCAAAACGCGTAGGGTTTTTTTCCCGCACCACTATATATACTGTGCATCTTACCGCCGACTGCACCCGAAAAACAACTTATAATATTATACGCATTATACCTATATAGGTTTACACAGACCTTTTTTGTCAGCCATACACATTTTTTACATCCGGGTATAAAATCTGCCCTACAGCTTCCTCTATTCATGGCCGCAGTGGCAGGTCCCTTCTTATTTTGTACGAGAGGGGGGGGAATGACCGAAATTAGACGGGGTAAAAAAACCCATGCGGGAAAAAACCCACTTTTTGAAAATGGTCTGGTGATGTCGAAAAACCTAGTAGCTACCCCAAAAGACTCATGGCAGTGCGAACAGACGTTTATTTTTAACACAAATGCGCATACCAGGGATGTTGCGGCCCTTTTACAAAAAAATAGGAAATAAAATAGGAATTTCCCAGAGAAAAATATTAAAAAATTGGAATTTTTGTGTAAAAAATAGGAAAAAACAGGAATTTTTGACGGATTTTGTAGCTTGTACTGATATATTGGACTTTGGACCTGTGTAACAATAAACTGTGGTTGTTTCGTCTCCTCAGTACAAGATACTCACGGCTTCAGCAACAATAAAAACGGCTACACAGGCTCTTAGGGCCTATTCTTTTACCGGATTAAACGAACTGGACTTATTTTAGTCAAAGGTTTCGGAATAGCAAATCGAGTTAAACGGACTAAATGAGTTAAAATAAGTCAGCGGCCTAATTTTACTCTGACCCCATTCCAAAACTACCACGAGACTAAACTGATTTATCATGCACGCTTAACATCAAGTCAGCTTAGTCCGATTATAAAGCAGCGCGCTAAAAGTTAAGTCTGTTTAATACGGAGGTTTTCGAATGGCATTTTTCAGCATAATTTTTGAGCCGTTTAGTCTCGTGAATTCGTGACCTCCAAAATGTAGAGCTCTTGTGAAAAGATGAATAACCAAGGGTTCCTGTGAATTTTTGGTCATGGACTAGGCTAGAATTTTGTTCCAAACGTATATAATATTGTTACCTGATTCCGAACCCACAGTCCGATTTTAGCTATGAACAGTGGCGTACCCAGAAAAAAATTTCGGGAGGGAAAAAAACTTTTCTATTTTTTGTAATGGGTTTGAATGACAAACCTACAAGGGTCTGGGGGCGGTAGCCCCCAGGAAAAAATCGGTGATTTTTTCATAGATCAAATCTGGTCAACTGGAGACGTATCAGAAATTTTTTCCGACGAAATTCAAAAGAAAAGATGGGAACGTCACATTAGACAGTGTATTACACAAGTAAATGTAGCATAATATACTCGTGTAGTGTGTAGACATGCATAGGCTTTCATTAAAAGTCAAAGTCAAGTCAAAGGTTATTGAAGGGTCACACGGACACAAACCAATTTTGCGCGTAGATAAAACATTGAAAACAACGCACAGGATACGCATATATATACAGCTGACCGCTAAAAAATAATTGGTGAATGAAGATCACGGCGGCTGTTCAGAGGCAAGAAAATTTGGGAACCAGCAATATGAGTTTTCTATTGGTCTATTCTATTTAATCTACGCGCAAAATTGGTTTGTTGCCGTGTGACCCTTCAATAACCTTTGACTTTTCGTGTAATTGGTTTTCCGACTACGCTTATAAAACGAGCTTTGGCAAACAAAAGCTAAACACTACCACAAGCACACAAAGTTGTCAAGATTTGAATTTCTAACAATGCGGCTGTTCAGTAGGAAGAAAATTTGGGAACTAGCAATATGAGTTATCTATCCCAAATAAAACGGGGTAATAGCAAGCTGAGCTGAGCCGCAAAACTAAAAATTAGTCGGACAAACAGCCGTCTAACCTGCACTACGAAGTAGGTAGTAGACGGCATGTTTAATACTTCATCGTCTGTCAAAAAGTTGACAGCAGTTTTGAAGCTGATTTGGCTTCAGTGAAGCCACTTTGGTTTCATTGAAGCTGAAGCCGGCTTCGAGGGATGTTATTCCTGATCTGTACTATGATATTGCAAGTTATTGGGAAACCTGAATTTGTGATGTAATGTTTGTAAACGCAGCGGCAGTTTCGGAAATTTGCCTTAAAATTAATGCATTCCAATGAAATTTTGAAAAAATAGGAAAAAAAAAGGGATTTCCCAGAGAAAAATATTAAAAAATTGGAATTTTTGTGTAAAAAATAGGAAAAAATAGGAAAAAAAAGAGGATCAAACTTACCTACTTGGCACTTGCTGAAAATTTCTGTCCAAGGGGCTCTAAAACGCTATGGGGGGGCACAATCGCTGGGAGGAGGGGGTTTTTACACACAAAATTTAACACAGCAGTGTAAAAGAGTATAGAAATAACATTGAAGGCAAAATAGACAGAATAATAATCAGCATGGGATAAAACAGACACTCACATGACAGGAAGCAGGAAACTGCCAAAACGTCCAAAATTAGTTCAAAACGCGTTCGAATAATTTTGGACTAGTTTTGAACGAAATTTGAATGTCCAAAACCAGTTCAAAATCTGCACGCTGGCTCCCAAAATTTGTTCAAAACGAGTTCAAAAACTTTTGAACTGGTTTTGAACAAAACGGGCACGTTCAAAACGAGTCCAAAATTGTCAGCGTTTTGAACTAGTTTTGGACTAGTTTTGAACAAATGGTTTTCCTGTGTACATAGGTACAACAGAATGCAATAATATACTATATACATTGTTGGAATTTTTACTTAAATAAATACGTTAGTTTCTTGCTTGCTGCAGTGTTTTTCGTGTTTTCAGTTTTATTCCCATGTTTTGTTGCATAATTTCCTAATGCCTACCTGTTATGCTCTTTCATTTTACTTTTACTTTCAAGGAAAACTTTAGCGTTATATAAGGTTATATGACGCGTTTATTGTTAGATTGTAAATTTCAGCTTAATCCTTATCCTAATCTCGTAAACAAAAAGCCTCAAACTAGCCAGCGTAGCATGGCGAGTTGGAAAAAGAAAAGGAAAATCAAACTGAATGAATTTCAGGAAAAATATCGAATAAGTCAAACGCGCATTAGAGCCAAGCCACATTAATTCTATTCAGGGGGCGCTCCGGGAATCGGGGGTTACATCGAAAATTGGCAAAAAAATTGGCAAATGTCAAACTTTGCTATACATATCTGTACTATGGCACAAAAGAACACTGGAGGCAAAATTTCAAATCACGTGATCATGTCACGTGACTCCCAGAGCACCAAACGTGAGTGAATTTTCGGCAAACGATAACTCTGCTTATACTTTGCGTATAGTCACACTTTATATACCAAAATTTAGCTTATGTGCTTCTCTAGTTGAACATTATTTTGTTTTTTAACATTTATGTCAGGTTTGAATAAAAAATGTCATTATGTGTTTTCGAAGTCGAACTCTGAGCAATAAAATTCATATAAAAAAATTTCTAAGCTTAATTTTAAAAAACTGAAAAATTGTTCAACTGCGCAGAGCCTAAGGCTATAATTGTGCAAAATTTTGTAGGAAAATATTTTACCAGCATTTTATAATCGAATGCCGAAAAATTGGTTTTGTATTCACACAGCCTATATTTGAGTCTGCTGCTTCTGAAAATGGTTTCTTGTGCAATTTTTTTGCACAGAACGCAAAAAAATTGTTTTAATTTTTCATTACGACTAATAAAATCTACGTATCGTCGGTTTGCAAAACCTCAAAAAGCGTTGATGCACTGGCTTACTTGCTGACTTTGTGTAAAAATCGAATAAAATCAGTAAATTGTCCAATTTTTGCAAATTTTTTGCTATGGAGATATGCACGTCAAAACATCAGAAATAGTATTTTGGGCAACTTTCCTTCAAGAATGATAGGTCATTTTGGCTGTTTTTAAAAAATACGGCCCAAATCCTTGATTCCCGGAGCGCCCCCTTCACGCAAACAAAATTTCATCAAAATTTAGGGAGTGGGTAAAACACAGCCACCCTGCCAGTCCCGGCCCCAGACCCAGTCCCAGCCACCCTTGGGTAAAACCCAGCCACCCCAAATAATCCTGATTAAAAAGATATATAAATGTGCAATTCAGCACCGTGCAATTTACTGGTGAATCACAGGAAAACTATAATTAGATGATTTGTAGAAAATTCGTAAAATAGATGATAGAAAAAGTAGCAAACTGCATGAAAAAAACGGTCTAAATTCGAATATGTATTCGAAATATATTTTCAAAGAGTCAAAAAATATTAAATTATTAAATCGAAAAGATGTCCATCAAATTTATGTAGTTTTGAAAGAGTCTGCTTTTGAAACCTTCAAACGGAAAGGCCTGAAAATATTTAATATATACTTTTTAAAGAAGCATAAACGTGTGAAAAACACCAACAAAAGCAGGAAAAATAAACATTTTAAAAAATAAAAAGAGCAGGAAAAGCTAAAAGTCTGCAGTGGATTCTTCAATCTTCACTTTCTCGCTTCAAATTATTTGATTGTGTTTTTTCAAGCTTAAAAGTCTTGTTGTTAAAAGACCCGTTTTGATTTATTTCTTTCAGCTGTACTATTTTTTATCTATTTTTTGTCTTGACTCGACTGTTTATTTCGACTTACCCTCTCTGCTATTTTTCTGCTAATCTGCTTATTAATGGTTTGTCCAGTAATTTACCAATACACGGCCAATTTATGTTTATTTTATTGTGGTATATTTGGGGGTGGCTGGTGGGGTGGCTGTGTTTTACCCAAGGGTGGCTGGGGCTGGGGCTGGCAGGGTGGCTGGGTTTTACCCACCCCCAAAATTTACTGTTGTTCTTTTAATTACTGTAATTACACTGTTTAGTTTATCCGTTTTTACTATTTTTTTTTGTTTTATTGTGTTTTTCACAATGCACATGAATTTCAGGTGGTTTGTTACTGCTGACAATTGTAATATAGATCACTACTTGATACTATGGTTGTTTTGTTTTGATACCAATTTGATACTTTGATATAAATATGATACTTGGGTGCTAATACTTTTGATACCGGTATCAATATTAAAATTGGTATCAAAAGTATTATATTGAAATTATGGTATCATATTTAAATAACTTGGTATCATATTTGTATAATATTTTAATTTTTTCCGAGTATCAATTATCAAAAGTATCATATTTGAATTCAAAGTATTATACATATTTAAATGTAATTATATCATATTCAAATTTTTCCAAAGTATCATACATCAAAACCAGAGGGGACACCATTGTGTAAAATTTCAGTCAGAAAATTATAAGAAAATCAATGAATAGGCAGTAGGCTAGTAGTTCGTTTGGTTTTGTAGCAATTTGATACTTTTGCTATAAATATGATTGATACCGGTATCAATATTAAAATTGGTCTCAAAAATGTCATATTTAATAAATTATGGTATCATATTTAAATTATTTGGTATCATATTTATATCATATTTAAATTTATTCCGAGTATCAAATATCAAAAGTATCACATTTAAATTGAAAGTATTGTATTTATATCATATTTAAATTTTTTCCGAGTATCAAATATCAGAAGTATCATATTTAACTTCAAAGTATTGTATTGATATCATATTTCAATTTTTTCCAAGTATCAAATATGAAAAGTATTTTATTTAAATTATTTGGTATCATAGTTATATCATATTAAAATTTTTTCGTAGTGTCAAATATCAAAAGTATTTTATTTAAATTCCAAGTATCATATTATCCCAATCTTGCTTCTAACTCGGTTTGGCGGCAAACCTTTAATAGAACGTAAATACTAAGAATGTGAAAAATTAAAAGCTTAATCAATTTTTTGTTTAGCTGTAGCAACAAATCTCAATGTTGTATACCCAAGATTTGCGCAAACCGATTTGATATTAATCGGTTTTATAAGGTAATTTTTCGGCTTCAGTTTGAACGCTAAAAGTCAGAACTGTAAACGATAAAGCACATACCCTGTGACCTGTTACACAACCTGTCTCCCGAAGGACATTTTTGTTATATAGTACTTTTTCTGGAAATTTGGTAAATACAATGTAATATTATAAAACTAACACACACAAAACAAAAAACCAGTTTAACTTTTATATTTGAACATTTCAAAGGATGTCTTAAAAGTTTACAGAATTTGTGTCGTATTTTTTAACTATACGAGTTTCATTGTATAAAATTTTACAAAATGAACGTGTTAATTAAAAATGAAATAAAGTTAAACTATTTGCAATCATATATACAAAAACATACAAAACATGACAATACTAGTAAAATTTAGTGTCTATGAGCTCATTGAAGCAAAAATATCATTTTACAAAGAAGGACACTATGTGGACATTTTCCTCGGTAAATTCCAGCACACCGAGACACCGAATCAATTTCTGTTTGTTGACCATATGGTATCGGCGCCCCTCTCTGTCCAACTTTTGTTTCATCGTCGTCGAAATCGTGAGGAACCTCAGTCCCATCTAGCTTGGCAGCGTTGAGGTCATAATTTGATACTGAAAAAAAAAAAAAAAATATATATATATATATATATATATATATATATATATATATATATATATATATATATATATATATATATATATATATATATATATATACGCGATTAAACTTTATTATTATCAATACTATATTACAAGCCTAGTGCGGCTAATTTTGACGAGGTCAAATAGATTTAAGTTGGTAGTAGCATAGGCAAAAGAAATAACTAAATAAAAAATTGTGATTCTGTGATCTAACAACCTCATTTTAAATCTGCATATGACTTGTCACGGAAGGGAATTCTATCAAAAATAACATTGCATTCTTTGAATTTCTACTCCCTGTCTACCAGGAAGACTTCAACTTCCATTCGCGCCCCTGGGACCACTCTGCCTCCTTCATGGACAAGCCTTCCCGTGACCTTAAACGCCACGCTGTTGCTGTTTTTCAAATATCTCCGACCTATCTCGCTAAAGAAGCGACATAGGTGGAGATATTTCTCATCGGTGTCCGGGCGTGACGGGAATCCATGTCTATGTCGGAAGTGGTGTCGGGCCAAGCTGTTAGTGTATTCGTCGCCTTCCCTGTTGTAGGTGGGCATTGTCGTCTACGCCACAGTTTCTGCAATCACAAACAATACACTTAAACACAGATATTGACACAAACGAAAAAACAAAACTACAAAACTTTTAATTATTTGTGAATAACACAATTACTGTAATTATTTAAAAACATTACCGATCGCCATGAAGACATTGTACGCCTTTAGCACAATAACATTTCTGAGGGACTCAGAAAAGTATTGGGTACGTTCTTCAAGATAGGTGCGAAAATTGGCCATTTGGATATTTGAAAGAAATATAACGTCAAATTAAGGGATAAACTTGAAAGTATATATATATATGAAAGTAAAGTATATAAATGTTACAAATAGGAAAATAATATGCACTTGTTTTAATTTTTCCTTTATATACTAGGCATTTTCTTTGTGCAATTCTAGTTTTGCGCCAAAATGCATAACGCACAGGTTTTTGTGTCATGTAACATTTTGCAATTATTAAAACATCAAGTATATCATTAAGATTGTACGTATATTATCATGAATGTCATGTTAACTCTCCCTTTTTGGTTTTGCTTACAACCTAATTTAAACTAATTGCTAATTAACTAAACTAATTCAAACTAATTTGCTTATTAATTTAAAGATTTTGCGTGTACAAAACGCTTCGCTGTATGACATTTAATTTGCAGACGGTTGTTTGTAGGTAGATTTAGTATCGGTCTGTATACAGCACTTTACATTGGTGTCTGACATAGGTATAGACATGTTAGCTTAAGTTGTATTAATAACGTCTTTTGGTGTTTAAGACGATGTTATCCCTTGTGTCTTTCCCCATATTCAGTTGAATGCGAGCAACTACTGCCAGGAAAAGGCATTTACGTCGATTGAAGACGTGTTAGCTTACGCGAAAGCTGAGTCTGGAAGTAGGCCTGGTAAAATACTAACGTGTCCTATCGCGACGTTTTCTGCAACAGTACCCCCGCCGACATCCCCTTTACATTTTTTAAATTACATTTCGACCAATCACGAGTTTTCTCAAGTCGGTGTGTGTAAACATTCAACTAGCAAATCACTTAGTGTGCGAATATTGGATCAGTCAGTTCCACTTGTCGAAGAAAGTGATGTCGCTCGAGACGATCGATTCACGATTGATAACTTTTCAATGTTTTTAAAAATTATCACCAAAAATTTGACTAAGTTAAATACGCGTCTATCCGAATTCAAGACAGTAAAACCTTTCAAACAACCGGATAACTTGACGATTTGGAGTTTGTTGAGCGGCAAACACTTGTATTGTCGACTGCCGAACCTCAAGGGTGGATTTCACAAAGGTGGTTTAACGATGGTTTTATAAAACCATGGTTTAAGGGCTAGTTTTAGCGAGACAGCGCAGTGAAATTCAACCTTATATGCCTTATATGCACGTTCTAAACCACCGTTTGCATTGCACGAAGGTGGTTTAAGAAAACCAACGTTCAGATTTTTAGAATATTCTGCTCAAATCGAAAACCAGCACTGAGGCTGGTTTTCAAATTATTTCATTGTTTCTAATATCTTTCATGTTGAATGTAAGCATAGCTGTTTATGCTTGAAATTCATTATTTTCGGTTTGTTATCAGTACGTTTTCATTTCAATAAGCATGTTTTATAGAGCAGCTCTTTTGAAAACTTTGCTTTGTCATGTTATTATGGCGTTGAGGCCTGCACGGGCCTATTTTTTCGGCCCGGGCCCGGCCTGTTGCCTTCCGTCGTCGGCCCTTTGGCAAGAAAAAGGGTCAATGCTCCGTCTGTATAGTTTCATATTGCAGTCAAATAGTGTTACTCGTACCAATGGCGTACTAAAAAAAATTGAGGGAATGCCCTTTCAATTTCATTGTAAAGGGTTAAAATGCACTTTTTAGCAATTTCAACGCTTAAGTTCGATTCGGTTACAAACGCAAGATCACTCAGCCACAGATAATGATTGGAGATTTTTTCAATTTTTAGACCAAATTTGGTCAAATAATGACGTATGTGAGTTTCTTGACAGGAAAATTAAAACAAATGGTGAGAACGTCACATAAGACAGCCAAATTTTTAATTTTTTAACTTTTCAATTTTCGTTTTCCGATTTTCAGTTTTAACTTTTGTTGGCAAAAAATGAAAATCAAAATGCAAATAATGGAAAATTTTATATTCCGATTTTCAGTTTGACACAGAGTTAAAAAACGAAAATTAAAAAAAAGGGGAAATAACAAATTTGTGATATCGGAAAACGAAAATTGAAAAACTAGAAATTTTACTTTTAGATCGATTTTCAATTTGACAGTGTACTGGAAAAAATCAAAATAAATAAAAACAGTGGCATTAAATATGTAGAATGAACATTTAGAACATGGAGGAGAGCAAGAAACAGAAAACTGAAAAATTTCAAATTCTTAAGTAGAACATATAGCTGACGTGCAAGGACAAAGGCTTATTATTATAATATAAAACCGTAAGCACTTTTTATTTTGTATTTTATCAGTGTTATGTTTTCATAGTTAAACCAAGGTTTTGTTAAACCGCCTTCGTGCAATGCGCTCTTAAAACCAAGGTTTTCCAATACCCAGAATTTATACATTCGTAACGAATCGCATCATATTTTGCATTGAAATATAATGAAAACTAGGCCTCTAAAATGGCTAAAACCATGGTTTAACAAAACCACCTTTGTGAAATCCACCCCAAGTGTTTACAAGCGGAGTATTACCTAAATTTGACAGCTCTATTTTCGGAACTTCAGGGCTCATCCAACTATGATGGAATTTTGACCCCATGGGTGTATGTAGCTCAGTTTGAAACTGGTACGCCACTTTACTGAAGACTTACTGAAGCTCATACTGAAGACTTTATGCTGCCTTCTGTAAACGTTTGCTACGAAGGTACAAAAATCTGGGTCTGCATACCACCTTGCGAACTGGGTAAACTATTGATTCTGCTCAAATCTATGCCCACTCATGTTGCGAAAAAAAGTAGCATTTATTACACCAAAATTATTACTTCATTTCAATATTGACATAGTAGTAATCGACCAAAATGCTAGTGACATTGTAATTACAAAGCCGCTACTTGCCCATCAAGTAGCTAACCAAAATTTTGGTATTGCGATCGCAATGAACTTTATTACAGACTCGTATTTGGAAAATTTTGACAACTTTTCGAATATTCATTTAAAGTGCGCCAGACGTAAAAGTCACTATGCATCTGTATCCGATCGCAAAATTAAATTTTCCAAACATTCACAAGTTAAATGTGCTGATTTATACGTTATGCCTTCCACTAATCCCGATCTAAACCTAAAACCACATTCTTGTGCAACTTGTGGTCGTAGCTTTACGAGAAGGCATGATCTTCGTCGGCACATGTTACGTCACGACAAAGACGCCACTGACATTTTTTAATGCCCTGAGTCCACGAGATTGTTCCATTCTGCAAATTCGTTGCGCAACTATCGATCCCACGCGCACATATTACATTTGTGCGATATTTGCGGAAAACAGTTTCAGCACAGAAGCTGCTTAAACAAGCATAAAAAACTCATTCGAGCTGCCCTACGGCGACTTGTGACTCGTTCGTTCACCAATGCTTAGCGCAATAAGCGTCATATTACGACTGGATTTTCGGTGGGAGAGTAGATTCATAAGGGTGTGTTTAGATAACACGATTCGTTAGGTTTGAAGTGATGTTTCACTTATTTTTCGTTTAAAAAATTTTTACTTTAAGCTTTCTTAGGTACACTTAGGTTAACATTAATGTGAGGCTTTCAGACCACAAGGGTGGGCAACAGCTAAACTTGTTCACCGTTAAAATACGTAGGCTGGGGTTCTGGTGACAGTGTCTCACTATAATGGCAGCCAATTCATTCGGCTCACACACGGTAGATGCATTTACGCATGATGAAACAGATTTTCTTAATTAAGGGGGGGGGGAGGTTGGGATGAGAAAAATTGATTTTTGTGTAAGTGTAGTGAGAGCTGTGGTGTATGTAAAAAAAATAAATAAAAATGTTGTATGTAAAAAAAAGAAAAAAAAAAAAAAAAAAAAAATAATGGATTAAGTGAAAGTGTGATTTTTTAAAAAAAAAAAAAAAAAAAAAAGTGTTTTTTTTTTTTTATTTAAAATTTATTTTTTAATTTTTTTTTTTTTTTTTCTTTTTTTTCAATTCCCGGTTTTTTTGTGTTTAAAAAAAAAAAAATGAAAATGTGATAAATGGATGGGGATTGGTTTTTTTTTTGGTTTTTTTTTAATTTTTAATATTGGCATTTTGGTGATGGGAAAATTTTGTTGGGTTTTTAAGGAAAGATTTTTTTTTTAAAAAAGTTTTAGGCGCGCAAAATCGACTGCTTTCGCGACACTACCCCCTTAAATCCGGTGACAATGTCACTGGGTTAATACTGTTCAAGTCGGTGATTTAAAAAAAACACAAACTCAAAAACACGATCAACAATCAGAACATGAATTGTGCTTCAGAAATTATAAAGAATAATTAAATCCAAATACAAAATGGTGGGTTTGTCCCATTCCAAGGCTTAGGGGTTGAGAAACTATGTACAAACTCGGCAACAAAAAAACCTTGTTTGTTTGCCCTGAAGAGGGCAGTTCGGATATAGGTCGAGAAGTACCCACAACTGCTGCTACCACCACCCCCACCACCACCCCACCCCACCACGCTCGAGGTTGGCGTCGTACGGTTGCACAGACCGAAGTTTTTGTCCTTGATATTGGCGTAATATTCCCCATTCCAATAGCAATGATAGAACTTTTGTCAGGTTAAGTTCTGACGCAAAATTGCACAAATATTGTGCCAAACGAACGTTAGAGCCGCCGTTCGCCATGGTAGAATGTAGTACAAATGATAAATATACGCAAGCCACTACTATTTATACCCAAATTTAATTTATTGACCAGAAATAACCAGCCGTAACCGGAAATGACTAGTTTTTTCCGAAATTTTCCGAAAAAATATTTTATTTGTTTCACTTAATTATTATTTGATTTCATATAATATCACTTGTACTACCATTTATACAACAGATTTACAAGTCATTGAGCTCATATACAGAAGTAGCAATAGCCCCCTGTATGGCCCCTGTAGGTTTCAAATGCGTTGTGAGCATTTCGTTATTTTGCCATTCTATTATTTGTCAATACAACTTCCATTACAAAATTAAGCGAACACACAACGCCGAGTACGAAAACATCTGGTTTCCTAACTTGTGAAAAGCGATTATTTAATAGCAACAAAATGCAACACGAGTGACGTTCACATATTGCGTTTGTGCGTACTTTGCGAGTATAAATTATCAAGTATGACACAGCCCTAACAGTTTAAATTATGACTGCGTTTATATGCCATTTCTGTCACAAATTCAATTAAATTTAATGTGGTGATTCTAACACTCTATTGGAACACGTTGCCAGTCAGGAATTATTTCACTAGGTTTAATAATTTACCCCCAAAACCTACATGTGCCAACTTCCGCAGTAGTTTCCTATGGCATACTGTATTGGGCTTTCTTAAAATCAATATAAGCAATATCCACACAGTTTCCCCCTTCCAGATCTCTAACCCACAATCCTGCCGCTAATAATAAATTTGTGACTGTAGATCTCCCAGGGAGAAAATCATGCTGATATATAAAAAATACATCATTATCCAAACAAAAACGCCGATTAGTGTAATTCAACATCGAATCGATAGGTCTTGACGCTCCACAAGTCAAAGAAACATTTATATACATAGTTGTCCACTTTCAATCTGGCCCGTTATTTTTAAAAATAGGAACCATGTTGGCATCCTTCCAATCCCTAGGAATATAAGACCGTCTATATGCAAAATCAGTTATAAGACAAATCGGAAAGGCCAATTCTGCAGCCAAAATTTTATAAAACATATAGGGAAAGTCATCAGGATCAGTAACTAAACTATGCTTCAAACTTTTAAGATTATTATAATTTATAAATATCTAAGACATCAAAATTCATACTATAACATTGTTCAAAGATATTTAAGTGACTAGAATCAACCAACTTATTATCATCAATAGTATAAACGGAAGCAAAATGATTAATCAGAAGCTCAGCCTTTTCAAGGTCGGAAATAGCTAGCTGATTATTGTCAGCCTGAAGCACCGGAATACCACATTTAGGCTTAATTTTTTGCCCAGTATACCGAAAAAACTGTTTTTTGTTTGGCTTACGAGCTAATGATTCTTCGTAAGCGCAAAAAAACTTATCCAGCCCACGCTTAAATAAAAAGCATAACTCTCGATATCTACGATAGACAATCCATATCTCTAACCCATGTTTTATAAGCAGTATCTTTCTGAACTTCCAGTTGACGTAAGCTAATTGGCCAGCACAATTTACTTTTCACCGACCTAACACGGAGAACAAAAGCATCATTTTGAAGAATATTTGAATATTCAATATTGATATTTGAAGAAGTTTTTAAACCACTGTCTTCTCTCAATTTTCCCCCAACTTTTTAACAAAAACTTATTGACGCATGATCAGACGTACCAACTGGTGTGCAACAGTGAGTACCGACACTATATCTGGCCAATTAAAAAATAACACATCAAGATTATGGGGAGGGTTCAGACGAGTTGGGAATCCGATCAGTTGCCTAAAACCATAACTACCTACTTCATCAAGAAATAACTGTTCTAATTTCAGTGTTTTACATGCAGACAGTTATATTGTCTTTCAGGGATTGCAGAGCTCACATGTCTCTTGGTGGTCGGCAAAAAACGCCAAGGCGAACTTTACAAGCTCTGAAAAGCAGATCTACCACTAAACATTCGGATGACAAAAAATCATTTAGGCTCGATTCATACTTACGGCCGTATGTCCGTTCAGCCTGCAGAATGACGTCACTAGCAGCCTAGTGCAGTGGATCAGCCAGCGCATGTGACGTCATTATTTCGTCATTTTGTCGGCTGAACGGACATACGGCTGTAAGTATGAATCGAGCCTTACAGGGGAATACAAATAACTCAATATAACTCATTTCTCAATACCAACACAAACTCCCCCACCATATATGTTTTTATCTCTGCGACAAATTTGATAGTGTTTGCATCAATTTTAGTTTCAATTAAGGTGGCGCTCCGAGAATTTGCACGACTTTAAAAATTGTGTATTCTTGCTTTAATAGTTATATTGGAATTTAACAAGATGCGCGGTATCAAACTGAGCATTTTTGTAAAAGGATTTGCTTCAATTTATTTTTTGTGTCTGTCACGTGACTTGCGAAAACCCTATTCACAGGGCACACATAACTCAATTCAAACTCTATCAATTTGGACAATCTATAGCTCGTTTGAAAGGTTTTCAAACGTCCGGGAAGGAAAATTTTTGTTTTCTGAATTTCGTTTTAAGGGGGCGCTCCGGGAATCAAGGATTTGGGCCGTATTTTTTAAAAACAGCCAAAATGACCTATCATTCTTGAAGAAAAGTTGCCCAAAATACTATTTCTGATGTTTTGACGTGCATATCTCCATAGCAAAAAATTTGGAAAAAATTGGACAATTTACTGATTTTATTCGACTTTTACACAAATTCAACAAGTAAGCCAGTGCATCAACGCTTTTTGAGGTTTTGCAAACAGACGATACGTAAATTTTATTAGTCGTAATGAAAAATTAAAACAATTTTATTGCGTTCTGTGCAAAAAATTTGCATAAGAAACCATTCTCAGAAGCAGCAGACTCAAATATAGGCATTGTGAATACAAAACCGATTTTTCGGCATTCGATTATAAAATGCTGGTAAAATATTTTTCTACAAAATTTTGCACAGTTATAGCCTTAGACTCTGCGCAGTTGAGCAATATTTTAGTTTTTTAAAATAAAGCTTAGAAATTTTTTTATATGAATTTTATTGGTAAGATTTCGACTTCGAAAACACATAATGACATTTTTTATCCAAACCTAATATAAATGTTGAAAACCAAAATAATGTTCAACTAGAGAAGCACATAAGCTACATTTTGGTATATAAAGTGTGACTATACGCAAAGTAGAAGCAGAGTTATCGGTTGCCGAAAATTCACTCACGTTTGGTGCTCTGGAAGTCACGTGACATGATCACGTGATTTAAAATTTTGCCCCCAGTGTTCTTTTCTGCCATAGTACATATATGTATAGTAAAGTTTCACATTGGCCAATTCTTTTGCCAATTTTCGATGTAACCCCCGATTCCCGGAGCGCCCCCTTAAATTTTGAGTTATGACGATTTTAAACTTTTCATGCAACTTCAACAACAAGTATCTCGCTTTAAAGTCCATTTATTAAAAAAATGAAAATTAGGCAGTTTCTTTAGTTATTGTTATATATTGTGTCAAAATTTTATGTCTCAACTCAAATCATGCGATTCGGAATCTGTGCCCTTTGGCAAAAAACCTTGGTTTTTTTATTGAAAAGTTGCTTGGCTTGTTGCATGTTTTTATTTTTCTGGCCGTACGGCCTGGGCCCCGTTGCACAAAACACTGACAACTGATAAATTATCAGTTATCAGTAAATTATCAGTAAACTGCGTTGCACGGCGTTTACTGATAACTGATAATTATCAGTATCAGTTATCAGTTATCAATTATCAGTTATTACAATGATAAAAATTATTACAATGTTAAATTTACTGATAGTTATCAGTTATCAGTAAAATTTCCTGCATTTATCAGTGAATTATCAGTGTTCGTTGCACAGAACGTTAGTGTTCTTGTGCAACGCTAGTACTGATAACTGATACTTGATAATTGATAACTGATAAATGTCGTGCAACGCTATACTGATAACTGATAACTGATTACTGATATATAACCGATAACTGATAAATTGTTGTGCAACGGGCCCCTGGTTTGACAGACGCTTCCTTCAACTATGTTTGTCAATTTATCAAAAAAGAATGTAATTTAGTTTTACTTCGATTTTTTGCGCACTTTTTTCTAGTTTGGTAATATTGAAAAAATATTCACAAAAACGAAAATTTTAGATTTTCGAATTTTTAAATTTTTTTTCATTTTGAGTTATACACATCGATCAACTCCTGAGGACTCTAAACAACTTTTCTTCAAGAACTATAGGTATATTTTGCCCCAGAAAAAATAATTTGCCGAAAAACAGATTCTCGAAGCGCCCTTAAGGTGGCGCTCCTGAACTATGACTTTTCAAAAAACGGCCGTTTGGGGACAATTTTAAATGCACAATGGCAAGCTGGTGTAAAAGTATACTCAAAAACAAAATAAGAAGTTGATTGATACAAATTGGCATTCACTGTAAACCAAACGTGAGTGGAATTTCGGCTTACGATTTCTCTTCACAAGTAAATAGCTGTTGCACAATCGATAGCTCATTTTGCTTGCTATAACGTGGTCAAGCGGTCGCAAAATGTCATTTTTGATGAATATGCTTGATATATTGCGAAACACTAAAATCACGATTTTCGAAAAACGTAAATTTAACTAAATTTTTTATATACTATCGATTTGCTCAAAATCAAGTTTTGCGACCGCTCGAAGACAACGAGTTATGAAAAGGGACGACAGCTATTTTGGGGGCTAGAGATCAGATTGAGGGCATGGCTGACGATGACGATTTATTAAAAGATGGACAGGAAGCGAATCACAATCGAAAATAATCCCCCCGCTTCAGTCTGCCCAGCTATATAATCCTACAATTTTCCAGCTGTATTTATCCCGCAATGTCCTGCCGCTACATTTTGAACATTTTTTAGAAACGTTTGGCAAGAGAATGGGTGTGCCAGCCTTTTTTAGATGGCTCAGTCGGAAATATCCGTCGATTGTTGTGAACTGCGTTGAAGAAAAAGTAAGCGAATTAAGTTTTCATATAGTGCACCAGTTGAAATTGCACATTATGTATATATATAATTGTTGCCAGCATTGTATTTATTATTTGTTTACGCACAATTAGATTATATATATATATATATATATATATATATATATATATATACATGTATACACACATATATATAATATATATAATATATATATAATATATTTATTATATATATATACACACTATATATATATATATATATATATATATATATATATACACTATATATATATATAGATATAGATATATATATATATAGTTATATATATAGATGTATATATATATATATATATATATATATATATATATATATATATATATATACATAGAGTGCATGCTCTTTATGACTGTTTAGTGTAGTCGTTATTAACTGTACCTTAGAAAAGAACGCACGATTTAAGTTTAAGTAGGTCAGAAAAAATGAAGATTGATATTTCAATTGTTTTGTTTTAGCCACAGAATGTGGACGGCGTTGAAGTTCCCGTGGATGCGACTCAGCCAAACCCCTTGGGCGTGGAATTCGACAATTTATATTTGGATATGAACGGAATCATCCATCCTTGTTGCCATCCAGAGGACAGGTTGGTAATTGATTAGTTAAGGGGGTAGTGTCGCGAAAGCAGTCGATTTTGCGCGACTGTAAAACTTGTTCAGTGAAATGTTAGAAATCGTTTATTCTATATTTTAAAAATATGTCAAAAGGCAAATTATTTTGCCAAGTTTCAGCAAAATTGGTGCAGCATATAGTTTGCAATAATGTCTCAAAGTCGGAAAAATGATGAAAAAAACCTATTCACATTCCATTTTTTAGTCACTTTTATCAATTTTTCTGTTTAGTTTTTTTACACAGACTAATAGCACATATGTTGTAGTTTATGCACACAAAATTTAGTGCAGATTACTGTAGCGGCTGTGGAGTAATACTAGCGAACGACCGGAGGTAAAATTTTGCCGGAGCCGGAGCCGGAGCCGGATATAAAATGCCGGAGCCGGAGCCGGAGCCGGAGCCGGAGGCAGTGTTTTTCAAAAAAAATTGAATTAGTAAAAAATGTTGACAATTGTGAAAAAATTTTGAATTTTGAAAAAAAAGAAATTTTTTCGAAACAGCATTCTTTAATTTTTCAACAGTCACGCCTTATTTCTACACATATGTCTTTACACACTCATACCACCAGTAGTTTACCACTGACTGGTCCCGGTTTTGGGTGATCTCACAAAAAATTTTCATCAACATTGATAAAAAGTCAAAAAGTAGGTCAAATTGATCAGTATGGCATTTTGACTGCGGTGCCAAGGGCGTAGTCAGGAGTCAGAGGGAGGGCGTTGTTCGGGGTGTTTGCCTGAACTTCCCTCTTTTAGTCGAACCTTGCAAAATTGTCAAGAAGCGTATATACCCCCAAAAAAGCGACAAATTTGGAAAAGATGGCACTTTGTAGAAGATGTCGTAAATGTCTTTAGCTTCCGGGGATTACCGCCCCCCTCTCCCGACCCTTGTAATTTAAGCATGTATATCAGTCGCGTAGCCAAGAAAAAAACTTTGGGGGAAAGACTTTTTCGATTTTTTGTGATGGGTAAAACTCTTTTTTGCTATTTCAGCACAAAAATTTGCGAAATAACAACACATGCAAACATTGTCCTAAATTTGACTGACCGAAAACATCAGAGCTAAAAGTCAAGTTCAAATCACTAAGTCACATAGTTATAAGCCTATAGGGGTCTGGGGGCGGTAGCCCCTGGAAAAAAGTGTGAGGAACTTTTGATTTTTAGGCCGAGTTGAATCAATTTCAGACGTAAAATTACATAATGCTAAAAAGGGTTAGTCACCGCCATTGAAACTGGCAGTAATATAAGTACTGTAACCGACTAACCGCTTCGTTATCCTTGTGATTTTTTTCTCAAAATTTGAACTTTTTTCCAAAGTTTGAACAATAAAAATTCTCCGGCTCCGGCACTTTTTTTGCCGGAGCCGGAGCCGGAGCCGGAGCCGGAGGCTCAAATCCGGCCGGAGCCGGAGCCGGAGCCGGAGCCTCCGGTCGATCGCTACAGTAATACTAGTTTGAACTGTGAAGGTGTACTTAAACTGTAAAATAGTAACAGCAATAATGATAAATTGTGGAAAATCTAGACGCTTATTTTCAAATCAGAAGAAAAACGAACCTTCAATTTTCTTTTTTCTTATTTGTCGCAAAAAATTGTGCGTCCACACATGATGTGTACTTCACAAGCTGGCCAATCTGATATTTGGCTTGATTTTTCGAATTTTTATGTCCCTATTGTGTGATGTCTGGCTTACTAATGACGATTGGTCCAAGATATTTGTCAATATTGATAGTGTAATGTCTGGCAGTAATTATTTGATACCATACAGCGTTGGACTAGCTTTTCATTGAATGTACTACTTCAAAACAAAAATTTCTATTTTCACAGCCTATGAGCAAAACTGCTTTCGCGACACTACCCCCTTAAATAAATTCGAAATTTATTTGGCCAAAAAGACCCCCCCAGGCCCAGCCCCACAAATTTCTAACGCCGTGACGTCTATCTTTTGAACACAGACACGGTCAGGGATATATGAACCCATCCGATCACGTGTGGGGGGCGTTGTTTTAAATTAAAAAAATAAGTTTTTTTAATTTATAAAGTTATGATTTTTTTCCAGGCCTGCTCCTCGTAACGAGGCTGAGATGATGGTGGCTATTTTCGAATACATCGACCGTCTGATGAATATCTGTCGGCCGCGACGTGTGCTCTACATGGCCATCGATGGTGTGGTACGTAGACCAGCTTTTTTGACAAATTTTTTGGTATTTTTGTGCTCAGTGGCGTATTTAGGGGGGGGGGGGGGCTGGGTGCGCTGCAGCCTCCCCTTAGCGGTTTGAGCCCCTCCAGAGGGGTTAGAGGGTCGCAGCCCCCCAGTTTGAGCCGCGGTGGCTCCCCCGTCAATCTGGTGGCTCACATTGCTCCGCATCCCCCCCTCGGTGGTGACGGTGGCTCACGTTGCTCCGCACCCCCACCCAATGGCAGCCGCCCCACCCGGTCGCAGGCCCCCCCCTTTGTGAAATCCTGGATATGCCACTGTTTGTGCTAAAAGAAGCAGTAATGTAAAGTAAGGCTGCACTTTAGGTTACACAAAATGTTACACAAAAACGGACAGGCAAAATACGTCATGATATGCAATCTTGAACGCAACGCCTATAAATAGTTATTCCGTGGCAGTCGTTTAAGCAGTACTCGGACCAAGTCAAGTCAGGGATTGGCCATAGCAAGTCTAACCTCTGGTCTTACTGATTTTGTGTCAGATGAGCATAATATATGTAGCCTATAAAATAATATGTGACATTAGATAACACATCGTGATTTCAGCAGGTCAAAATTTTTGTCATTCTAATTTAGCTAACTATATATATATATAATTTAAGAAAAGAAACAAGAAAATGAAAAAAAAACAATATCGTGTGAGACATGGACCGTAGTTTTTTTTAAAACCTATTCTATGGGCTGGAAGGAATTGACAGGAGGTGATACAGAGTCGATAGTTAAAAGGGGATTTGAAAGGCGGCTGGTTGTGATTTTATCGAAAAGACGATTTTTGCATTTGCGATTGCTGCAAAAACGGATCTTGAAATATATATTTTTTGCTGCACGCTTGTAGCCTGAGGATCAAATTTGTCAGATTGTAATCGGTTGAATCCGCTTGATTTTGCTTTAATTGTATATTTTATTTAATTGTGAACGATTTTTATGAGTTTTTTTGCTTTCTTTTTTCAGGCCCCTCGAGCCAAAATGAACCAGCAACGTTCCAGGCGTTTCCGTGCCGCCAAAGAAAGCCAGGAAAAGAGGAATCAAATTGATGAGGTCAGACGTAAGCTGGAAGCCGAGGGAATGCCTCTGCCGCCGCCCAAAACGGAAGAAGAACATTTCGACAGCAATTGCATCACACCGGTTAGCTATGGTGGCCGCTTAGTCACTAAATAATGACCTTTTGTTTTGGTTCTGTCTAGTTGTTATGCGTTTCCGGTTTCGGTTGCTTTATTTTGTATTCTATTATGTAGTGCGTAAGCCAATGTAAGCCAAACTGTGTTCAGTTTGAATTAAACTTTGTCTTACTTTCTTAGTGCTAAGTTCACTGTGACACGGAGTTCTAATTTAGAGTGTCTTGTATATACCGGTAATTTGACTGCACTTATTTTGACCACCCTTGATCTGTTCCCTAATCCGGTACGAAATATTAGCCTCTCTTGGCGAAAAAATAGCGTGTTTTCAAATTTGTGTACTGAAAAAGTAAAGTAATGCTTTATGAATTTAATAGGAATGCCTATAGTCAAGATCCCTGGGTTATAATTTTGCTTGGCTCGTACCAAAATTTTTTCTTCTTTTTTCATTGAGCTAGTTTTTTTGGAGTTTGTAAATTTTAATTCACTTACTATATAATTTTGAATTTTCATGGCACACCATTTATGGACAACCTGGCGCGGTGTTTACGGTATTACATTCACGACCGACTAAATAATAATCCTGCCTGGAAAGACATACAAGTTAGTTTGTTTTAATTCTACGACTTATGACAAGAATACGACTAATTTAGTTACATAATTTATTATAATAATTTACTCATGTTGGATAATTGATAAGGTTTTTTATAAATAATCAGTTTCCTTTACTCTATTTTTAGTTTCTTCGATTTTTCCAGTCTGACGCAGTGTATGTATTTAACTTGATAGATTTTCATCTAAGGATACGGACCATAAATTTCTGTGTCTTATTCATTCTGTTTTATTTGTATTCAGAATAACTAAAGTTAGACCAAAAAATTTCTTAACACTGACACAAAACGAAACATGTGATTTTATTACCAAGATAAAATTGATTTCAGCCATCAATAGTTCACAAAGAGTAGCTGCTAAAATTAAGACACCTGTTTTTTATCAGTTTTGATCAGACTTTAGGTTGAACTGCACACGCTGCTATACGCTTTTTTTAGTACTCAATTGCAGTAATTTTTTTCTTTTTTTCAGGTGATTTTGTCAGACGCTAATGTTCCGGGCGAAGGCGAGCACAAAATCATGGACTATGTTCGGCGTCAGCGGGGTGAGTTTCTCACTTTTTTGTTTTCAACCTGGTGACTGACTTTACATCAGTTTAAAGTTTGAAGTGAGATAATTTCGAAACACGATTAAAATATGCTCAGTTTTTTTTATTAGTAAGGATTGATTTACACCAATAATGTCAACACCCCAGGGTCCGGTCCTACTCTGCTACGGTTACGAAATGGTCATTTTAAGCATTGCTTTTTAAAACTGTTTTTAATTCTTTAACAATAAATAAATAAACTCTTCTAGACCGACAAGGGAATAGGCTCTAAGAAGGCAAAAGAATACCCACAGATGATATTTGATTTGATGTATTGTTTTATCGGTATACTCACGTTTTGACAATTTAAAATTCTGGGTCACCTTGTGAATATTTTATCCGAATAACTAATATAGTGACAAAAAATAGTTGCACCACCTAAGAAAAGGAAACAATATTATGTGATTTGGTTACTAAATGAATAGATTTTGACTATCAAAAGTACAGCAAGTTGTCGCAGAAGTCATGCCACTAAAATAAGTGGCGCATGTATATTTTGTCAGACTTTTAATTTTGGTTTTATTTTAGCTAGCCCTTCCCATGATGCAAACACACACCACTGTCTTTGCGGGGCTGATGGTAAAGTTTTTGTCGAAAAATTATTTGAATTTTAAAGTCTAAATTCTGTATCAGGGTTGGCGCGTCAGCGCCCAACCCTAGAATAGGTTTATGCTTGATTTAGTTTTGTTTGGCTTTAATGATGTTTTGTTTGAGGATGAAGTTATGACGATTAAAAATTTTAATCGGTTGATTCTTCATTCTGGAATCTGAAAAGCCGTAAAACATTTTTTAAATATTATGTGTATTTATTTTTTCTTATGTTTTATTTATTTATTTATCTTCATATTAATTAATTTTTAGCGGATTTGATAATGTTGGGACTGGCAACGCACGAGCCTAATTTCACCATCATTCGTGAGGAATTTATTCCCAACAAACAGAAGCCGTGCGAATTATGCGGACAGTACGGTATGATGGATTTAAAGTTTTGAAAAAAATAACAGTTTTTGATGGGTTAATATTATGACACATTCATATTGAAAAGACTTAGTTCAAGATTAAGGTTTAAGATTTAAGACATGGGTATTGTCATTAAGACGGTTATTCTGACTGTCTGATCGTCTGAATATTAATTTTAGTAGTAGTAGTAGTTGTAGTAATTTTATTTTAGGTAATTTTATTCAAGTTTCTCTGTGCTTTGTCGTTTTTTCAGGCCACGAACTGAAGGAGTGTCAAGGCTTACCCAAAGGGGATGTGAGTTAGTTATTTTTGTGCTTTTTTTCGAAACTATTGGAACAATTTAGATATTTGAAAAATATGAAACGGTCTTTAATTTTCTCGATGTCGTTTTCATGTCGTGGGTAAATCATTCATTCATATGATTGGCTCGAATATTGAGTATGACAATATAATAAATTGTGCTATTAAACAGCTCTTGATTTTAGTTTATTAATTTAGTTTAACTAATTAATTTATTCAATTAATTAATTGATTTACGATTGTTTCTTTCAGTTTTCGGAACCAGATGAAATGCCTCGCGGCGAAACCAGTTTCATATTTATTCGTTTGAACGTGCTGCGAGAGTATTTGGAGCGAGACTTGCAGATTCCCAATTGCCCTTTTAAATTTGACTTTGAGGTCAGTAAAGTCCATTTTATACTTGTCTTTAAGGACACAGGGACAAGGACAGGGACAATTTACGGTAAACTGCTGTGAATATTGACAAAATGCGTTCGAGCTAATTATTTGTATTTGGTCTACAAGTGACCTCAACTATCGGCATGCAAAAAATTGGCATACTTGGCTGTGCAGTTTTTCTGAAATAGCTTCGGGACAAAACGATAAGGACAAGGACAAGTATACCGGGCGTTAAGAATAAGCTGTATTCAGAGTAATGCTAATTGATACTAATAGTGTAGTGTCTCATTCTGATATAATAGTGAAACACACTGCTGCCTTTACTTTGAGAAGGAGAAGCCAATCCGCGCGCAGATTCTGCGTAACACTTTAGCACACACTTAATCGTTAAATGCATGAACAAGTAATGAAAAGTTAACTCAAAAAGACAAAGTAACTTTGAAAAAAAAACATCAATGTCACTTGGTCCTGATTTCGAGTATAAAATATTAAAAAATATAAAGAGTATTAACTAGGACAGGAGATTGAAAAGGTTAAACGAGTTTCAGATTAATTTTGTAATTTTTTTATTTTTTTAGCGTGCCGTTGACGACTGGGTGTTCATGTGTTTTTTCGTTGGCAATGATTTTTTGCCCCATCTTCCCTCTCTGGAAATTAGGTATATATTTTGATTTCGTTTTTTAAGGGAATATAGAATGTGTATCATGTGACGAAGTGCAGATAATTTTTGGCGGCTCTGACCAAATTTTGTCTCTCTTACCACTCACCAGCCATGTCTATACGTGGGCAGGTAGCTAATTCTGGGAGGGGGGTATCCCATCTTTTTTCCTTTGTGAGTCACCAGTTTTGCTGTTGTGAGCTTCTTTCAAACATTCTGGTTGGGGGGAGTTGGGGGTTAAGCTCCTGTTTTCCTCTTGGGGGGGGGGGGGGGCGGTTGGATTTTAAAGTTACCTGTCTTCCGGGGGGGGGGGGGAGGCAAATCCCACGCACATGTGCGGCCATATCTATTTAAGTTCGAAGATTGGTGCTTGTGTACTGTGCGTTTGAAAGCTAATATGTAATAATATATACTCATCATATGAAAGCTAGTATATAAATGTATATTCAATCTCAATGCATATCTAACTTAATATTAAGTCCTGCTTATTTTTTGTTTAAGAAGGAAGGAGCCAATTTATCGACTAGATACGAATGTACAAAAATTTGGTGTTTTATAATGATATTGATAATTTTGATGTGTGGTTTAGGTTTGTTTTTTTAGTAGGTTTTGTGTGTGTTAGGTTGTGTGTGTTATTGTGTGTGTAGGTTTTGGTTGTGGTTTTGTTTTGAGAGTGTGGTTGGATTTTTTGGTGAGTAGTGTAGTTAATGGTGTGGTGATTTGTTTTTTGTTTTGTTTTGTTTTGCCTGTTGGGTGTGAGAAAGGGGGGGGGGAGGGGGGGTGGGTATGGGGTTGTTGTTTATTGGTATATTTTTCTCTATTGATATATAGAGTGTGTGATGTGAGAGTGGGGGCGTGTTCTTGCGTCGTGCGAGTGGTAAGATATTAAGTTAGGTTTTCCGTTTGTCGTTGGTAGTTGGATTTGTTTGGTGTATTTTTTATTTTTTTTCAGTGTTCAACATTTTTTGGTCAGGCTTTAGATTTAAGTAGGCGGCATTATTCAACTTTAAAATGATTAATAAATGTTTACAAATGGAAATCATTGTTTTGATGTTTTCAGGGGTATTTAACGGACAGTGGTTTTGTGAATCTAAGCCGTGTACAGATAATATTAACCGGTAAGATATTTCTTGACGTTCTGTGATATTTTTCTTTAGTTTTCCTTTTCTTTGTTGAAAAAGTCAAAATATTATAAAGTTGAAAAAAATTATACTTTTAATTCTGTAAAAAATGTAAAAAAATTCTGGTACATATAGATGATGAAGATTAATTTGAAACATAAAATTTGTATTGTTATTTGTTACATATTATTTAAATTTTTAGAATAACTATTTTTACCATTTTTTTTAACTACTGCAAATAATGGCCGCTAGTTTGACGTCTGATGTGTACGCTGTACGCAGACATTTTTTATCGTTTTAAGACCATACATGTACACAGGGTCTCGGTCTGGGGGGGGGGGGCTTGTCCCGGAATTTTTGAAATTTTAGGGGGGCTTGTCCCGATGTTTCCGGGGCTTGAGTGGACAAAAACGTAAAAATATCAAATTTTTGCCAAAAAAAGGCAAATTTTAGGGAAAAATTTGACTATTTTAGCGATTTTTGTCGCTTTTTGCTCAATTTTGAAGCATTTTACGGCGACCCGGGGCAATTTTTGAGCGTTCGGGCACCTTTCTTTCAGCACCAAGGAGGGGGGCTTGTCTCCATGGGTCAAATCTGAGGGGGGGCTCGTCCCAGAATCTCAAATCTGAGGGGGGGGCTTGCCCCCCCCCCCCAGACCCCTCCCCACCCATGTACATCTGTGTTCAAGACCATTCGCCCAGTTTAAAAAGGCCACAGTGTTTTGACAATGAAAAAAATTTTTGACTTTAACTGTACGAAACGAATATATAGTTTTTTACTCTGCGGTACAGATTTGGGCCAAGTTGAAGATGAAATTTTCAAAGCCCGACAAGAAAAAGAATTGGAATTCAGGGCGAGAAATAAAGAAAAGAAAAGAAGAATGAAAGCTGTAAGGATTTAATTTTGCTCTTTTTTCTTTTCTTTTTTTGTTTTCTTAAAAAGCGTTTTTTTTTTCGTTTAACTACGTTCCGAACTTTGTGAATTTACAGGCGCTTCTTTGAACTCTCATAAACTTCTTGGTATGTATAATGTGATTAAGACTTTGCCAGATAATATGATTAAAATTTTGCCAAAATGGTCAGAACTTTGAACAGAGTACAGTAGTTTGTAGTGGTTATTTTTAATATAATGTATCAACGATTATCAAATAATGGAAGTATCTTTTTTTCATTTTAGGCTACCGCGCCTGCGTACATACCTAGTGGTCAATTCGCTCCTACTGTAAGTTGTATACTGATAAGTCAAAAAGTTTTGTTTGCATAATAATTAAAATTTTTAATTGGTCTACAGTCTGTTATCATAAGTGCATCTGTATTAAAATACTTAGAATCAATTTAATAATAAGATTTCTGAATTCATTCAGACGACACTAGTCTGATTCAGACAGTCTGCAGAAGACTCCGTAGGCTTTATTCAACCATCGATGCATTAGCAAGCCAGGTTTCGTTCACGTAGCATTGTCTTAATTCTACTTTTTTACAGCCACTCGGAATGGGCCGAGCCCCGCAGCCATTGCTGAATCCGCGTCAAGCCTCGATCGATATGCGAAAACAGAACATGAGCTCGGGAACTGACACTAATCAGAATAATGCTCAGGCTGCTAGGCAGTTGAAACAGTCCTTTGTAAGTATTCGGCAGTCAGTTATTCTAATTTACATCCCTGTCCCGGAGCATTTCTAGGAAATTGGCCGGCCAAATTTGATGGTTTTTATACAGAAAGCAAGTTGAGGTCAAATTCAGTTTGTGTGTAAAATGTGAGCCGAAGAGATTCTGTCAATTCAATCCAGTAGCTGACCAAAGTTTCTCCTTGTCCCTGATTCTGTGTCCTTAAGGATATTAGTATGAACTGGGTTTTCCATAAAAGCTTGTGAAATTCTTGAGACTGCTTTGAGCGCTGGTAAAATTGAACATTGCTTTACTGTTGTGTATTTTTTCGAACAGTTAAGCCCGGTTCATACTAATTGTCCTTGGTCTTATCCCTATCGTTTTGACTTGAAGCAATTACAATCTACTTGTCCAAATAAGCCATTTTTCGCATGAAGATTGTTATGGTGACTTCCAGACAGTATGAAAAAAATCAGCCCAAATGCTTCAGTCGATTTTTTACAGCTGATGGCCGAAGTTCGGCCTTGTGTCTCTGTGTTCTTAAGGACAAGTATGAATCTGGCTTAGCTCCTTGTGCTGACCTTGTTAAGTCGGGAGAGGATTGTGCAGATTTCTGAGGGCCTGTTTAAACTCGGATTAATAGTCATTTTGTGAGATATTGGACCTAAAGGGAACTTCTTTGCCTTAAAAGTAAACGTTTTTCAGATTCCGCTCTTTGTCGCATATGTTGTATAGTTTGATCCCAAACCACATTATGTGTAATAAAATTCCCGAATTTTCATTGCTACGGTTAGATACAGTGCGCCAAAGTTTATCTCAGCCTAGTTTCGGGTGCTGTAGATCAAGTACTTGATTGCCTATAACAGCCGACTCGGTTAAGCTAAGTGTTGGATTTTTTGCATGTGTGAAACTCCCTACAGTAGTCGTAGCAGGAATCGGGCAACACAGGTAGCAGCAACTTTATTCAGCATAACAAGAACTCCAACTCTAGGAAGGGGCCTTTTATGAGCACGCGCTTCCTAATGTTGTCGCCACAACATTCCAAGTTACGAAGCAATTACGAACGATAACATTCTACGCAGAAACTAATACAGACAAACATTCCGGAATGTATTCTTTTTATATGTCTAGACCAAAATTAGACTTTAGAATTTAGGCTACGAACTCTTCTGCCCTGTCGCTAGATTTTTAACAACAAGATAAGAAGGAATGAAGGAGGCTACTGTAGCTCTTCTATAGTGTACGTATGTCTCACCGGATTACATGCTTACGCATGTCACACATGTATTTACGAATAATATTGGCCCAAATACATGTGAAAACGCGTAAAAGAGAGTCCATTTAAAGTCCGATGGTTTAGGTTCGGACATTTGTTCTTTATTTTCCCCGGATTCCTGCACATTACGCAGCGACTTTAAAGATTTCCCGACTTCCTTTTTGAAAGTATCGGGAAAGACCGAGCTGGTGAGTTGTTCAGAAGTACAGGCTTCAGCGACTTTAGAGATCGCGTCATTTAATTTCGGGTGAGCTTGGAGCTTGCCCGCTTTCTCCAAATCTTTCTTTGTCTCGCGGACGTATTTCCAAACGTTGTGAGAATCCGAAGAAAGAGTCCAGTGGGTAAAAGCCGAGTCCACTTTTTGCTCGACCCGTCGGTGACGATCCGGTCCGGTTGGTGGGTTGCTCGCGTTCCAAGCCATAGATATGAAAGAAAAACAGCGTAATATATCCAAATTTTAAAAAAATCGCGAGCGTACCGGGTCACAAATTTTTAAAAATTTGCCTAAAGATAAAAAAACTCAGAAGTTGGAATAGGAGTTTATTATAATCTTGAAATCAAGGAAAACCAACAATATCACGAAACACCAAAGCTAACTAACACAATGTTTATTTTTGTGGCGTACACCATTTATAATTTTTATTTATTTCAGGATATTATTGAAATCAGTAGCAACTTAAGAACCAGAAATTACAACTATACAATAGCTGATAATTTTTAAAGTTTTCAGACGCTTGTAGAAAATAATGTTCATAGATGCATTTTAGATGTATGTACTATAGGGTTTAGGAACCATGAAGCAAGATTGGATGTGTGATTGTGTGTGTGGGTGTTTTGTGTGTGTGTGTGTGTGTGCCTCTGTGTGTCTGTGAATGTTTAGGTGAGCTGGGTTAGAAAAGGTCTAGCCAGTGCATGAGTGGCCGTACACCCCTGTGTGTGTATGTTGTTCTCACGCGCCGCTGGGCTGGTTGGGCCCAGTTAGGACATTCAACACACAAACTTGTTTAGTAATAAGGCAAATAATTTTTGTGTCTCGTTGTTTTGTTCTAAAACTGGTCCTTTTAAAAATTTCTGCAATAGCGTAGGTGCAAACAGTTTTTAAAAGCAAGTCCGTTATGTGATTTACACTCGTCCTAGCTTTGTCTGCAAACTTGTCTTCTGTGAAAATATATTGGGAAAACATTTTGGAATAAGACTGTGTCATTACGACACTCTTCTCTTTATATTACGAACTGAAATGAAACAATGGGTTCAATTTCAAACCTATATTTTTTAACTGCTTGATATGCCATTTGACAAAAGTGATGTTTTTATAATTGAAAGCAATGCCCTGGAACTATTTTTAAAGGCTTATTTATTTATTTATTTTTTTCTCACATCAATGAATCTCAAAAAAACATCAAGTTCCTCTCCTTACTATCAAGATAACATAAAAGCTGATTCGGTATAAAAAATTGGACGCTGCATCTGCTTTCAATTACGATGCGATCGGGCAATGAAATATCTGCCTCAATCGGGCAGACAGGGGCAGTCCGCCTGGTACTGCAAAAAATGGTATCTCTTGGCACATATCGAACGCATACATAAAAATTTATGAAACAAAGCGCCCAATAAAGTCTATATTGTGAATTTCTTGGAAAGCGGTTTTTACTCCAGAGTGTTTGTTCATGTTTTTGACTCTGCAAATGAGCCCAGATAGCGCGGCGGCTGTTGCAGTTACAAAAAGTAAGCTTCAAATTCGAATTTAGTACCTTGGATAACTCAAGCGTTTCTGCGGTTAGATAACGCTGGTTGCTACCACAGCGCTCCATCCGGTGACGTGGATGTTTCAAATCGGTCATAATAGCATTGTGGTA
>JASANF010012890.1:0-15961 GCA_030248245.1 Trissonchulus sp. WLG1_4 | reverse complement strand
GCGAGGTTAGCGGCTTGTTTAGCCGCTCGCTTCAGCTCCAGTTTGCGCTTTTGCTCGCGCGTCATCCTGCGGTGGTATTCCTCGTCGGAGGAGCAATCTGCAAAAGTTACATGGCCGGCGCAAACGCCCCGGCCTGTTATGTCCCTACCTACTATAGCACCTACACTCGTGCCTTCAGTATCCTGTGGCGCGTTCAGAGTGACTTGGCCAATGGCCGACTGATCAGGGTGAGGTGGGTCGACTCGGTAGGTCGACGAATCTAAATCCGTATTTTCTGGGTCAGGTCGAAATGGTGTGCGCGGGATTCGTGCACCACCTAAGGTATTCATTGTATTCAGAAAAATTCAAAAATTTGAGATGTATATAACAGAATACTGTAAATGGCAAATTTTTAGCTCCAAACTTTTCACCGGCTACAAAGCCAAAATGTAAATTTTGCTTCGGATCAAAATAAATTCCGTAGATTTAATATATTAGCTTGCAGTTGAAACCGTTTTCGAAAACTGATCGGAAAAATTTTAGCCGGAATCGCGATTTTAAGATATACTGCAAAAATGCTGAAAATCAGGCTAAATTTGTCGGAAAATGTGAAATTTTGACCAAAAACGTGAAAATTTTGGTGAAACAAAAATTTCCTAAATTCGGGGTAACACTAGTGACTTATTTTCACCTTCACGCGGTAAAAATTTTGTAGCTAGCAAAATTCGACTCTTGACCCCTTTGGTTTCAAGGTCTCGCCTCAAGCGTCAAGGCTATAAAATGTAACAAAATTACTAAAAATTAACGAAAATTTCGTAAATCAACGTCAAATACTAGCAATAATACCTCAGGCGTGACACGCTATGGCGTTTGCGGTTGTGTGGGGTTAGTGGACTTGGTCGGTGTGTCGAATCGGTATTAATCATGTCGTGTGGGTGTTGGCAATTGTGGGTCCGTGGTCGTTAAACAACTGAACTTCGCAAATTCCTGCAATATATAATCTGAAACACGCGGAAAATATACACAATGCAACTATAATTTGATAATTTCAAGTGGTCAGAGCGATAAATTAAAATCAATAGTCAAAATCAATAATCTAATATAACAAAAACAGCAATTATCAAGTATATATTCGGCTCAACTAGCTTCAACCAATTCAAAATTTACTGTCAAATCACAATTTCTATTGCAGAATTAAATGCTCATCAACAGTCATACATCAGACTAATATATAATAATAATAATAATATTAGTTCAGTGTAAAAAAAATCAGCGCAAAGAACACAAAAGAAATAACTTGACCGAGACCGGGCGGCTGAATCCTGAGGGGTAAATGTATATAATCTGAAACACTTAAAAATAATACACAACAGAAAATTTCAAGAGTATATATTCGCCTTTCTCTAACAAAATTGCAACGAAAGTATGAAAATAACGTGTAATAAACACTTTTTTGACAGGTTTAGACGTAACCGTGAGATTCTGGAGAAGACAACCTAAAACAGGCACCGTTTATTAGATAGCCGCATACAAAACAGCCCTTTTAAATAGTACCGCAAAATTGCTTCCTACCTGTTGTTAACAAACATCAAAATACTCAAACCCACGTCCTAGTTTTCGACACAAAAAGTGTCGCTCAATAATAAAATTTTGATTAGTGCTCTGGAAATAAAAAACACCTATACTAAATATAAATACACCGAATTAGCCATTTATGGTGCTACAGTAACCCACAAAATCAACACCCATAGTAAGAACAACAAAAGTTGGCTACCTGGCCGCCTGGGCCAGCTTACACACAAAACACATTCACACACCACACTAGGTTTACACCGTAACACACATACACATTTGCCTAAGCGAATACACCTAAGACGTGTAACTCGCTAGGGCAAATCAAATGTAAGGTCCTGTCGCTACTGTGGTAGCGACAGGAAAAATATGTATTACTGTTTCCCAAAGTCAAAACTTATATTTACTACCTATTTTTTGTAGATTAACATTTAACACTTACCTGAATTACGTAAGAGTCATTTAAGTTTTCAAAATTTCGTTTCATCTAAAACAGCCCCCCCTGTCAGTTCTCGTCTGTCTTGCTACTGATTATCATTTGCAAAAATAGCTGGCCAATCAACTATTAGATGCAAATTAGTTGCAAGAAGATAGCCAGTTATTTTGCATCGATTTTACGTAAACGACAATCAAGCAAATCATATGTCGCAGGCGGGGCTTAAGACTACTAGTATGTAAATTAGTTGACACATTTCCCGTCTTCGGTCAGTTCCACACAGTGCAGCGGTGGTTGGGTGGTGTCATATGTTATACTGCGGCCCCCGGTCTTATGTCATCCGCGTGAGCTGGCGGGCTAGTCTCAATATCCGTGACCGGTGCCTATCTGTGCCGGAGAGCGCGCAGTAAAACAACTTGACGCTGAGAGCGTCGGAACTACAGGTCTAGAACTCGCTCAATAACAGGTTCGGGAGCACTCTAATTAATACCCCTACGGGCCCTAGTAACACAAACGCGCGCTTAAATATTAAACCAGTATACGCGAACACAGAACTAAAACTAAGGCTTTATTGTAGAGCCACAAATTATAATTTACACAATGGAACCAATTTCACAATAGGCGCATGAGATTATGAAAACAATGGACACCCAATAATAATACAACAAACACTCTGAGACGTCGGTACTCTAAATCGCAGCTATTCGTATAGAAACTATAATTTGCCCCCCTGAGATTGAACCCACGACCGACTCTCACTTTCCCCTCAAGCCAACCGACTAGCTTGCATTGCACTATTTTTTATCACTCCTTTTAACTTCACATTTTAGACTCAAACTCAATTCCCCCTTTCAGAATATAATTCGAAGCATAATTAGAATATAATTAAACTACTTTTTAAACTAAATTTAGGTTCTTAAATTATCACCAAAATACGTGTGAATTAGACTCAATTGCGCCTTCGTTACTATGACAACTAAACGTGAATAGAGCTCAATGCCAAATGGACTATAAAATGGCTAGGTCAACAAGGGTGGGACCCTGAATATACAACACATACTTTATGAGACTGTGGTGGGGGTGACCGAGAAATAAAACACTGTTGAACGAGAAAGGGCACAGCCAGTATGAACATGGAGTCTGGCCTAAAAAACGAAGCAAATTTAAAATCGAACTTGAAAAAGAAAGAGTTAGAAAGAGTTTTTGATATATTATCGAAACCAAGTGCCGTCTTATGTTGTTCATTTATCTTGACTATTTCACATTGGACATTTTAGTAGGGTTTACGAATGTAAATTGACATGATTGGCAAATTTCACGCCACTATGCCGGAATTTGCCCCTTTTAGGGACCTACTTATTTATTTTGAGTCTGTGCGTCATAGAAATCGCAAAACAGATTTTTGATAAAGCTTTGAATGATGGTTTTGGTTAATAGGTCTATTAACGGTTCACAACTGCAAAAAGTTGCAAAAACTGGTGTGAAGTACGGTAAAAAATGTACATACCTCACTTTAAGATACATTACTTAATGAAGCAAAGATTTAGTTGTGTGGCATCAGGACTAAAATTTGGCTGCTAAACATAATTATCACAATTCCAGCAAACAGTTTAAAGATTCGTTAACTGACATGGACTACTACTGAAATTTTATAACCTCAGATTTTGTGGATTATCATTTGGGCGGGCTGTCATAGGATCCTCCGGGCAGAAAGAAGTTCATTCATGTTTGTTCATGAAGAATCTACATAGGTGTTAATCGTAAAAAACTATGACAACCTGCCTATTTATGATGTATGTGATAATAAATGTTTTTCTATTTATCACTGGCAATAACAAAGGTAACCCTCTTGGTAGACATTCACTTTGGCACAGTAGTGTAAGGTCACTCGGTGCAACGCTTACTAATGGACCAAGCAGGAACGGTCTTAGGGGGAAGACAAACTCCTATTCGCTGGCTTGGCCATACCGCCGGCGGGGCTTCCAGGTATGATGAGTGGTTTTTTCGTACGGGCGGGGTTGTCGCACAACAACGGGCACTACGGGGCTTACTATGAGACTGTGCGCAACAGAGCACACTGAACGCAGTAAAAACACTAGGCCACAAAGCGTAAGACAAGAATAAACACTGGGCAACAACTTAAATTTAGCATTGTTTAATAACAGAACTCTGAAAAATGATAACGGGCCATTTCTGCAGAACACGACAGAAAATGAATGGGAACAATAAGATGAAGTAAACTGGCGCACAAGGCAAGAATGAGTACTGTAAAACTGCCTAGGTTTAATTGTAACTAAAACGTGTTCTGTGTGTAGAACAAAAAAGTTCTAATGTTGATTACTTCTTAAATCTGACCAGTTTTGATTTTAATATACAGATCTTTTTTTAAAACTGCAATAAAGCTGTCTACGTTTTGTGTCCAGTGACGCTGTCTTACAGTGCACAGACTGATTTTGACGTGTAAACTAAGCCAGACAATTTTACATAGCACCAGAGAGAAAACAAGTAATAATGCAATTACACTATTCTGACCACAAAACGACCATTTACTTACCAAAATATTACCAAAAAACTCACACTAATGACCATGCAAAACCATAAAAATCGATAAATTATGCCTATGATTAACACATAAAGCAAAAATATTAACCAAAACTTAACCAAAATCTGACTAAATTATGACCAAATACTGAAATATTGATCAAATTCTATGCATTAATCTAACATTTGTATAATTCTGTACATTAATCTATAATATTATTACACTATTCTGACTACAAAACGACCATTTACTTACCAAAATATTACCACAAAACACACACTAATGACCATGCAAAACCATAAAAATCGATAAATTATGCCTATGATTAACACATAAAGCAAATAAAAATAACCAAAACTTAACCATTTTCTTACCAAATTTTAACCATGCACGAGGAAAGATAGACCATGTCGTTACCATGACAACAGCTATAAGGTAGTAATATGACCTTGAAATAGCATCAGACAGGCTAGCAACACGCATGCACCCACCCCAATGCACCCACCCCAATTCGCATGCACCCACCCCAATGCACCCACCCCAATCCGGTGTGAGATCCCCCCACTATACTACTTACGTGCATCGGAAAGAGATCGCGGAACCACCATTCGATAGAGAAATGAATGGTGAACAAAACATAGTGAGTCGATTAAGGGTCTAGGACGCACCGTTTTTGCGTTATAAGCGCTCAAAGTTGAGAATTTGTGAAAAAATTGCACCATCGCTCAGGCATAATATGTACCTCACCCTAGAGTAATAACATAAAAGTCGTGCGCTTGCCATAGTTGAAGGCTAGCAATAGATTACAACATTTGCGGTATCTGATGCACACAAAGTTGACTGCTGGCGGCGCAACTCAAAATCTTAATAAGGTCACGAAGAAAATACTACTTTTGCGATGAAAAAAAGTTAAATTTGCACTTTGCTTAGGGAAGCATAGGTTTTGTTGTGTGGCAGAAGATTTAAAATTTGGCCACTAAATACAAAGATATAAGCTTTCTGAAAAAACAATTTGCAGTTCAGCTGAATAGAATGAACAAATCAAGTTTTATGGCCCCCGATTGGGTATTCATCACGTGATGTGCCAAATGGCACCTCTGGGAATCAAAGGGTTAAACTGTGACTGGAGTAAGAGGATTGAACGCGCTAGTTTAAAATCAGCACGCTGAAAGGTAAATCCGGTTACCAGGCGGTTTAAGAGTGAAATCGCATGCTTAATTCATAAACCATTTAGTCAGACTAGTCCATGGTTTTTTTGTGTAAAATAGGGTGTATTTACACATCGCCCGCCTAATTTACACAGCAAAAAACAAAAATTCACACTGATTTACACAGCCCCATTTTCCCCCAAAAGTTGATTAAACGGCCTATTTTGGTTGTAAAATTCACAAAAATTCGCGAAGTGGCGATTGCAGCCTGTAACCTTTTTGTGCTAACAAAATTAAGTCTAATTTTTGACCCAAAAACAAAAAATCTTCAGTTTCTGCTATTAAACGGCTTGATTTTTTATTTTAGCATTCGTTTTTATGCACTTGAAAGTTGACAATGAAAAATTAGCCATGCTGAGCTTGTCTCTACGATTTCTTGTAATACTTCAAACTACTTTAAAAGGTTTTACACCCGGATTTGAAAAAAGTGTGTAGGATTTGGCTGATAAAACAACTCTCTATCTGTGTGAACCATACATGTACACGGGGTCTCGGCTTGGGGTGGGGCTTGTCTCAGATTTTTCGAAATTTTAGGGGGGCTTGTCCTGACGTACTTGAACTTACTGACAAAAACGCTAAAATTTTCAATTATATATCTCATATTTTTTATTTTCGGATGTAGTTAGACTCTCAACGGCTAAATATGAATTTTCGCGTGCAAAAACGGTCAATTATTACCTAAAAAATACTAAAATACCCACTTTTAAAAATTTACACAACAGACCCTTAATTTACACAGCAAATTTTTAATTTACACATCATTTACACAGTGCCGATTTTGAAACAAACCCTGGACTAGTCACTAGTCCAATCGATTAGTCTGGCAAAGAAATGGGCCAGGTGTACCGCTGGAATTGATTTAGCAAACGCAACAGGAGTTTGTGAGCGAATCGCGAAACTGTGAGTTAGGAGTTACGACCGTGAGTTTTACGCCGTCATTAGTCAGTAGTCACTAGTCAGTACTCATTGTTTATTTAGTGGTCCAGTAGTAGTCATTATGTAACAGCCATTATGTGGTAGTCTACTCATTATTTAAAGAGTCGCTATTGCGTAGTCATCATTATTTAGTACTTAGTAGTAGTCATTATTTAGTATTCATGATTTAGTAGTCATTAATTCGAGGGGTTGGCCCGTCCTCCACGTATGTAGTCGCAGATCTGCAGAAGTATTAGGAAGTGGCACTCCTGATGCTCCATGGCGAAGAAACGGAAAGGAGCACCGCACCCCAAGGCTGGATCAGCCATGACATTACGTCCAAGAGTTACCTTCATTTTACTATTAGGCTCATTCATACATACTTATAGCCCCATGTCCGTTCAGCCGGCAGAATTACGAAATAATAACGTCACTAACGATTGTGGCCTGATTAGTTCGTAGTTTTGCCCGCTGAACGGACATAGGGCTGCAGGTATGTACGAATTGACCGTTGAGCCCGGTTAATACTTGTCCATGTCCTTGCCCCTATCGTTTTGTCCTTAAGCAATTCCAACAAATCTACTGTGCCAAATAAGCCCATTTTCGGCACGAAGATACTCAAGGTCACTTCCAGCCGGTATACAAAAAATTAGCCGAAACGCTTCCGTCCTATCTTCAAAGCAGCTGACTGAAAGATTTATCCTTGTCCCTGTGTCCTTAAGGACAAGTATGAACCGGGCTTTAGTCATTATTTGCTGACTTTCAGCCGAGCAGCAGCGTTGTCCCGCCAATGAGGAGTTCCAGGAGTGTGGGGGTTGCGACGAGCAGTGTGAGGATGTGCGCAACGGAGTGATGCGACCCTGCACGGCCATGTGCCATCGGGGCTGCAAGTGCAAGGCCGGCATGGCTCGGGACGAACAGGGACGCTGCGTGCCCAGACAACAGTGCGACGCTGACATGCACAAATGCGGACCTGCCGGGAAGTGATGACCGGAGAAATCCGACCCTGCCCTCGAATTTGCCACATCGGCTGCCAATGCCAGCCCGGATTCGCCCGACACGAGCTGCTGCGAAGATGTGTCCCGGAAAAAATGTGCTCTCGATAAACAGCAGATTCTAAACAGTGCGAATGCATAATGGCTGTCTTAACTCAGTCTTGCTGAAATATTAAGATTATTTGAAAAAAACATGTGTACTTTTCTAGTTGTTATTTTTTGGGAAGAATGTTTGGAGCTGCTACAGCTAAATTATATATGACTTGGTCACAACTGCCTTTATGCACGCCACTTGTGTTGTCTACGGTATTAAACGGATATCATCACGTTTTGTGTACTTTTGACTTTTTCCTGTTGTGCCACAGCACAACAGGTCTTTAATTTTGATTTTGGCGTTATAACACTAAACTGTGCAAGAAATTAGTCTGTATGCATGTTTTACTTCAGCTCAAATAAGTATGTGCGTGTGTCACCTAGAATTACAGTGTTAAATTACACTGAAATGCTGGTAGGTCAGTAGAACACAGCTATCATTGATAGAATTTGCAGCTTCAAAAAAGTTAATTAAGAGACGGAATCGAACCATCTGTCCTCAGATTATGAATCCAAAGCGCTGCCATCTGAACCAACCGGTTCCTACAAATTAATCTCAATAACTGAAGGATTTTAGTGGACCAGTGCATCAGACTCAAGCTTTCAGTATTAATAACTCAGCAAACATTGCTACACGAAACTTATTTCAACTTAAATTCTAAAAATATATATTGATCAACAAAATGATTCTCGATGAACCAAAATCTTAATAAGGCTGTTGATGTTATCTTACGTTTGTAATGACGGAGCACCAGTTGTCATGTTGACCTTAACGATTTTTAGCAAGCCGAAATAGCACAGTTGGGAGTGCGTTAGATTGAAAATCTAAAGGTTCCTGGTTCGATCCCGGGTTTCGGCAACTTTTTTCAATT
Source organism: Trissonchulus sp. WLG1_4 (assembly GCA_030248245.1). Classification (NCBI taxonomy): domain Eukaryota; kingdom Metazoa; phylum Nematoda; class Enoplea; order Enoplida; family Ironidae; genus Trissonchulus; species Trissonchulus sp. WLG1_4. The sequence continues at coordinate 7,349 of JASANF010012890.1, read as the reverse complement.
TATTCTAAATTTGCAGTTTTTAATAAGTTGTTTTATATGCCTTATATTTATTTTACCAGAAACTAGAAATAAATATGCATCATAAGCATTTCACTTTTCGTTAGTTATTCAATGCATTTCATGTTGGCCTTAGCCTATGAACGCGATGCGTTCACACTTTTCTTTTCCAAAGTACTTTTCCAAAGTTGATCGCTGCGTTTCATTGATATAGTTTTATTCTTTTTTTTGACAGATACCTGCAGACTAGAAATTGATTTAATAAACTCCTTAATCAAAAGACGTACATAGCTTATGACTTTTGAATTAGAATGGTGTTATATATATGTACATCATTTTTTCGTTTGAGAGACTTTTAGCTTGTTTTTACACAATTTGTTGTAGGGAAAAGACACCTTCAATATTTTGCATACACAGTTTGCTGGAAAAAAAACTACGCCAATCTTTTATATTACACAATTTGAAGTAAAATAATTGCTGCACAACAGGTTTTAGCTGACCCACTGGTCAGCTTACTTGAAAGTGTTGCTTAATGCTTACTGAAGGTTTTGCCGCAGATGGGGCTTGTTTGATTTAAAATTTATTCCGTTTAATCCTGTCAAACGTTACCACTGTTTCCTTTGCGCGAATATGCAGTAAAGCTTATTTATTTCTTTTGTATTGGTAAATTTGTGAAAAAGGGTAATTTTTGTCTACTTAAGTATTTATACAAAGTTAAGATAGGGATAGAGGGGGAAGGGGAGGGCGAAGAGAATAGTTTTGCATATAACTGGTCAACTATTAACTAAATACTATTAGTGAAGAGAAAGATTTTGTTTACTAAAGTATTTATAGTGTTAGTATATATAGATATTGTTTAAGGGGGAAGGAGAAAAAACACATGTTGAACCAAATATAGTATAACAAAACCATGAAATTAGTGCACTTAAATTATGTAAATTTAGTAAGTGATTGCGATTCTTCCAGACCGTACACCTGGTAGGTAGGCGATTCTTCAGTGGAGCTACCTCCAGGGACATGTTTTTCAAATTTTGAAAAAAGAATAAAAATATAATAAAAATGGTTTCGTCGCCAGTCGCCTCAGCTAGGTGCATATTAGTAACATTAAAGGACAATAGTTAATAATAAACAGGCTTTAACTATATGTAATATAAACGTTCAGGAGTATCGATTCCGTATTTCTTATGCATACTCAACTTAGTACATATGGTGATAAACGATGCTCTTAAGCGTCTTTTGCTATATCCCTTAGGGACCAGACTATACATAAGTTTGTTGGTTCGTAGTTTGAAGTCATTCAAGCTACTGCAAACTTTCCAAAAACAAATTAATTTGTTCTTAAATGTATTATAAGCACAGTTACTGGACATATTTCCAGTTAGGTCAGGGAGAGAAATAGTGTTAAAGTCGAACTCATCTCGTTTGTCAAATTTGTTAATACGAAACTGACGTTCGCTAATGCTAATGGTCATGTCGAGTACATTACAGTATTACACACACAAATACACACAGATGGAGCATGGTCCTGCGTAGAAATGCGATGCGATTTTCCGGGCTCACTCTTCTTTAGATTTTGTTTCAAAAGGAGTTGTGCTAATTGCAGCTATGTCTGTAATCCGAATGACAAGGAGGTCCCTAGTTGTTCCTTCTAGAGAAGGAACCTTTGTTATAGTTTTTAGTCCCGATAACAGGAATATGCTGAATATACATCAGCCTAGCCTATAATTTGCGTGTATTTCTAGCCCCCAGAGAACGTCTGCTTTTTTTGTCGAGTTGGGGGTGCCGACTTAACTTCAGTTGAAAACATAAACTTGAACAAGTGGGCCCCTAAAAGGGGCAAATTCCGCTATAGCGGCGTGAAATCATCATGAGCATTGTCGAGTGCAAATAAGTATTAAATACTGTCGTGAAAGCACGGGTTGGTTAGCTATTCGAAAAAAAGTTCATATAATATTAGTTTGTCAAAAAAAATTTATCAATCCATCTGATTTCATTCCATCTGATTTTTACTATTCTCCAAATAGTATTCACTGTCATTGCGCCAAAAATTGACTCACGGTTTTTGGTCAAAACGGTAGACGTTTGAATGGCCAATATTGGGTTAGCATTCGGGCCAAAACTAGTACTTAAAGCTAATCTCTAAGGTCTGAAGCAAGCTCAGTGCATTGCACAAGATTAGTGCAATGCATGGGTGAATAATAACCAGCTCACCCGAACTGATAGACTGACTACTGATTCAAAACAGTGCAACTAATTTGCATATCATAGTATCAATCAAAGCTCCACCTTCCCCCAACCTACTCCAAGTTGATTGGATATTTAATTATTTACGCAAACTATCATGACTAGTGAATGGCGGAAAATGCAAAACTAATTTGCATACATACGGAATTGGCTGGCTGACCTCCAAGCTGTCCGTCAACTAACAGACAGCCAAGGGGGGCGTAGGCGAAAATATTAAAATCCGCCAAGAAAATTATAAATACGTATTGGTGCTACGAGATGATCACAAATATTCCGCCTCCAGGCGGAATAAAAATTGCTGATGCAAATCTCGGTCTGTCAACCTAAAGACCTTAAATTAAAGACAGACAGATAAGTTATTTTAACAACAAAAAAAATAAGTTATATTTTGCTTGCAATTTGATTTCATATTGTGTACATAACCCCCCTGGTCCAGTGTTCGGGTAGCAGCATATTGACATCTGGCAATGCTAGTGTCCAATGAGACTTGATATGCAAATTAAAAAAATGGTTGACCAAACTGTTTTCAGACGTGGGCGGGCTTTTTCAATTGGCTTTAATGACCGGCCGGAATGATGGTCGAGCACGGGGTATCGAACTGAGTAGGGGGCACCCCCCCCTTAGTTGAGTACGGGGTCTTCAGTTGAGGGGGGGGGTACCCCCCCCCTCAAAACCGTACATAAACGGGCTATTTCGCGCTCCGCATTGGACGCATGCCCGTAGGCATAATAGGAAGAGTGTCATACTCTTCCTACTATGGTCTTGGCACAGCCTAATCTCCCACATCCTAATTCCCGTTTGTCCTAAAAATTATGAATCGAAAAAACAAACAAATCGGGCTTTGTCTGTTTACCCTATGCCCTGGCCGGGCCGGCGAAGAACTTCGGCTGGCCGGCCGGCCGGTAAAAGCCGGCCGGCCGGCCGGAGCGGCCGAATTTTTGGATAAAACCAGTCCAGAGTGTCATTCTGGCATAAACTTAGCCTGCCGGATTGTTATGCCGGCTTAATTTTGTCAGTCGGTTGAATCTGGCTGGCCGGCCGGTGTTTTTAACCGGCCGGCCGGCCGGCCGATTTTGACCGGCCGGCCGGCCGGCTGATTTTAGAATAGATTTAGGTTTTAGAATTTTTTTTTGAATTTTCGGACAAATTTGGTCAACTGGAGACGTAATCAAATAAATTTTCCGACAGGTAAATTAAAAACAAAAGGTGGGAACTTCATATCAGACAGTATATTACACAAGTAAATACAGCATTATGTACTCTAGTAGACATGCATATAAAGGCTTTCATGAAAGTTAATAACAAGGAATAGTAAGCCACAGAGTTTGCAGGGGTCTGGGGCATAGATGCACATAGGGGGGGGTAGGGGGGGGGTATCCACCCCCCCCCCCCCCCTGAGGCCCTGCGGGGGGTCGGCCCCCCCCCCCCCCCCCCTCAGACATCCGGCACCCCCTCTCAACCCCCCACCCCCCCGCTGATGGCCAAGAAAGTGCCCCAAAAATGCGTAAAAAATTGCAAAAAATTTTCGCCTGCGGCCAAAAAGTACCCCAAAAATGAGTTGAAAATTGAAAAATTCTGAAAAATTTTCGGCTGTCGCCGAAAAATAGCCAAAACTAGGGACCACCCCCCCTTGCGCCAGGGGTCAAGCACCCCCCCCTCAAAGATTCCCCCCGTGCATCTCTGGTCTAGGGGCGGCAGCCCCCAAAAAAAATTTTTAGAATTTTTTGATTTTTAGACCAAATTTTGTCCATTGGAGACGTATCAGAAATTTTTTTGGTCGGGCTATAAAAACCAAGGGGGGACCCTTGTCGACAATTTCTTCAGGTTCCAGTTTTCGCGGGTCGGAAAAAATTTTTTCGACCCGCGCAGCTTGAAGTGGGTACCCGCGGGTCGACCCACGGCTCAAATTTTCCGACCCAACCCAACCCAACCCGCGGGTACCCGCGGGTACCCACGACCCGCGTCCACCCCTGACTCAGCGTGTGCACACTGCACACTACACGGTTACACAAGCGTGCACTATCCGCTCCATGTAAATGAGGAACATCTCAGGGAGGAACACTGTCCCTTTTAGGTGCAGCTTGTTTTTTCTTGGCTAGAATTTAGGAGAGTCTTCTGTTATTCAGTAGATCATAAATGAAAACGTTGTCATTCAGTTGGTGATACATGAAAATGGAGCCTAGTGGAGACTAGAGCCCCTATTGCTTGCATGCAAGGTTTGCTATATTGTGTATGTGCAATTAACATGAATCGCTAGCCCGGGTGGCTCAGTTGAGTGGGCATATACTGACGATCTCGTTGCAGATCAGATAATCGGAGATCGATTCTGCGCCGGAGTTGCGTATTTTGCCCTCTGCAGCAGTTTTTACTAGCCACCTCAGGGGCCGCATATACACCTACTACATATATTCAGAATCTCAGGTTTCTTTGTTATTTTGGGTGGGTCGAATTTCCAGTGTTAAACAAGAACGTTTTGCGAGTAGGGAAATGTTTAGACGCACTGAAAGCATGTGCTGACCATAATTCTAGGAATGAACACGGCAGTAACGCCTTGGCGTACGCTATGGCGCACGCCATGGCACATGAGCGGGCGCATTCTATTTTCACACTGCCTGCTGCATTATTCCACACCATGCATAATGCAAGTGTGCGTGTGCGCCCGCTCATGCGCCCGCTCGTGCGCCCGCTCATGCGCCTATAATATCTAGAGATAATGTCACCGCAGGCAAGACCCTGTATGACATTTTTTTATTTCCAAATCTATGACGAATTTTGAAAGTTTGACAAATAAAAATTATCATGAACTTTCTTCACATAACCCCATACATTTTACACTGTCTCGTGGCAGATCCGCAATTAGCGTAAGCCAAATTCCAGAAACTTTGAGTTTGTTACTTACCTTTCACTGGACAAGTTTCACAGTCGTGCAAAGTCGACTGGTTTTGCGACACTAACCCCTTAAGTGTTAATGCATGGAAATACAAGTTGAAAGTCAGTCGCTACTTAAGGTGGTAGTTCCAGAATCGCAGTTTTTTCACATGAGACTATTTTCAAATCTCTTTTTTGGAACAATTAGTAAAATAGGAATAAAATGGCTACAATTTTTAGAAACAAGACTCAAAACTGTCAAATATCATGTTTTGATCAATGATAAAATCTCAAGTTAAGACTAGCTACTCCATCGGCTTACAGTTCAGTAAGCCAACGTGGTAGCTAGTCTTATCATTAGAATTTTACACCAAATAAAAAATGCCCTGGGTGTTTTTTGGTGTAGTTTAATAAAATTATAGTCTCTTTATGCATAGTGTATAAATCTGTCTAAAAACCGTGTCACTGCGATTATGGAACTACCACCTTAACTGCGTGTTTATTAAAACGCTTGTTTCCCTGTATATTCAGCTTACTTTTGTCATTTTGTTTTCCTATGCTCACCAAAGGTGCTTTGGAATTGTATGTACAGACAAATCGTCTGGTTAGAATGCTGGCGCTAACTGATAAGCATATGTAATTGAACGGTTCAAACCGCATTCGTTTGCTAATTTTAATAAATTTATAATATTATTGAACTCACAATACAACTTAATTATGTGCCCGCTTGTAAAATACATTAATAATAAGGTGTTGAAGTAAGATAGGACACTAACAGCAATTTGTTAACTTAAAACGCTGGTCCATAATTATTAAGCACCAGGAACGGCACAAATGTTTGTTCAGTCGTCGTAACAACAATTTTTTATCAACATGTGGCGCGGCATTTTTGTTCTTTCTTTGGTAGTTTTGGCATGCGAGTGTCTTCACATGGAGCTGAGAGAAGGTAAAACACAAGCTCGGTTCACTCTCGTCCTTGGCCTTGTCCCTATCGTTATATCTGTAAAATATTTCAAAAAAGTGAATGTCCAAATGAGCCAATTTTTCGCAACCAAAAACCAGGAGTTACTGTCAGATTGTATGCAAAAAAACAGCTTACCTACACGCTTACGTCAATTCCTAAGAGCAATTGACCGACGTTTGTCCTTGTCCCTGTCCCTATTAGGGCTGGGTACGGTTTCACACAATGGATCGTGTACACGCGTGCAACAGTAAACACGCTATGCCTATCACCATCACTAACTGTGGTTACTTGGCACATACAGCGTGTATATATACACACATTAAGAAACAGTAACCGCGGATACTGGCAATACTGATAGCTTAGAATGTCTCAGTAGCTCATACGGTAGATCGCTTGTCTGCAGACCCAGAGTGGATGGTTCGCATTTTCCCTGAGTCATGTGAATGCCGATGCCGTGTAGTAAAGAGCCTACCCTCTGTTTCTTGACTACAGATTCACTTTTTAGTAACCGTGTAACCGTTTACACAAAACGGTTACGAATGCGTAAACGGTTACATAAGTACTTAGCGTGTAAACGGTTACACAGTTAAACATTAGCGTGTACATGCGGATAATAGCAGCAACCGTTAGTTAGCGTGTACACGTGGTCAGTAGCCTTCGAAAATAACCGTATACACGAATGGTGGTTTTGTAACGTGCCCAGTCCTTATCCTTGTGTCCTGAAGGACAAGTATGAACCAGGCTGTAAGATGCTAAAGCGGATTTAAGATCATTTTAACCAAACCAAAAAACTACAAAGCATTCTTAAAATGCCATACCTAAGCCTCCTAAGTTAAGGTGGTAGTGTCGCCAAAGCAGTTTTGCTCATAGGCTGCGAAATGAGAACTTTTTGCTTTGAAATTGTACGTTTACTGAAAAACTAGTGAAATGCCATAAGGTGTCAAATAAATACTGCCAGACACTAGACTACCAAAATCTACCAATGTTTTGAACCAATCACCATTTGTAAGCCAGACATTACACAATAGGGACATGAAAGTGCAACAAGCAGCAATTTTATGCAAAATTTATTGAGTTTTGATCCATGGCCACAGCAGAATTTCAGTCATGACCGACAGTATGTAGTAAATATCAGTGCAACATATAATCGGCAGAATAGCCATCAGCTGGAAGAAGTCCCTTCAATAGAAGTTTAACCTGTCGCTCACATTTTTTCAACTTTCAGAAAGTTTTTAGGTATTTTTGTAAAACTGCTTGGAAATTTTACACCACAGAA
>JASANF010012888.1:0-37899 GCA_030248245.1 Trissonchulus sp. WLG1_4 | reverse complement strand
AGCAAAAATAGCCACGAAAAATTGCTCCGCACCCCCCCCCCCCCCCGGTGGCTCACCTCACCCACCAGAATTCGGTAGCTGCCCACGTATGGACATAAAAGTTTAAAAAAATCAAGCCACATATCAGATTGGCCAGCTTGTGAAGAACCCATAACATGTCGACTGTCGACACAATTTTTTTGCCACAACTAAGAAAAAAGAAAAATGAAGGTATATATATATATATACGTTTTTCTTTTGATTGTCGAGCCTAGATTTTTCACAATTTATCATTATTGCTGTAGTGCTTCACAGTTACCGCACAGTTTCAGAGTTCAAACAGGTATTACTCCGCAACCACTCAAACTATTTGCACTAAATTTTGTATGTATAAACTACAAGAAATGTCCTTTTAGCCTGTGCAAACAAACTAGACAAAATGTGAAGTTATCGAATGCAAATAGGTTTTTAAAACGTCATTTTTTCGAATTTGCGACCTCACTGCTAACTGTATTCTGCATTAATTTTGATGAAACTTAACAAACATTACTTACCTTAACATATATTTTCAAAAAAAAATATATATCTATATATATATATATATATATATACAGAGAATAATGTCTTCTCTTTTACTGAAAAAGCTTTACTGTTGCGCAAAGTCGACTGCTTTCGCGACACTAGCCCCTTAAACTGTAAGCTCAAGACTGAGAACTCTAAACCTATAAGTCATTTGTTATTGCAGAGCCACTGTTCAAAAAGTCTTAACTCTAATTTTGTAATTTTGAGATAAGCATTTTAAAAACCAACAGTTTCAACATAACCTCTTCTGAAGTGAATATTGTGCTCGAAAATATAAACTTCAACGGTCACTGTAAACTTGGTACTGTAAAAAATTAAAACCTTAGCCTGGTCCATACATGTCCTTATCCACCAGTTAACGGAAATTTGTCCCTGAGTATCCCTGGCATTTTTGACCCTTGTTTTTGGCTGACTCCCCACTTCTCATCGAATCTTCATCTACATTAAAACACTGATATTGCCAACAGTCATATATATTCTTATTCTATTCATATTCTCGCATTAGGCTGCTTGGGTTAACGTAGCGAAGGCACAAAAAACGACTATTACAGATACCCAGGCCCAAGAAGTGTGTGTGTGTGTGTGTGTCATAATAGTGGAATTGTATGAAACCTCATCTTCTGCATATGTCACGCACGTATTTAATTTCTGTAATGTTTTTAGGTCATTTAAGATGCAAATGCCCCGTTAGACTAATCCTAGTACCCACACAATGTTTCCAGCCACATGTTCGTCAAAATTCCGAATTTCCTCAATAATTTAATTATTGGCAAACCAAAACTATGGTCCACTAATTGCCAATAATCATTATGGATACTGATATGATAATAACTACTAGCGAGTCATCGTCTAAGAATATTTGCGAGGACAATTTCAACAGCAGACAACAAGATGAGCTGTTTCTAGTGAACGAGCGATTTCCCTTTGTCGTTGTGCTGGGAGATATCGTGGCCTTTCTAGGCATGATCGGTGCCGTATTTCTGTTCTACATTTTAAGTCAGCGCTCGCTTCGTACCACCAGTATGGCCTACTTTGCCGCAATTGCCATTTTCGACTTTGCCATCTGCATCAACTACATCATTCTAATCGGGTTCGGGCTGGCCAAAGACTATTTTGAATCGATGCGACTGCACGAATTGTGGCATCTTTACGTTCGACCAATGTTCGCATTTGGTCGCATAACTCAGTTGGCCCAAAGCTATCTAATTCTGGCCGCAACCGTGGAACGATTTTTTACCGTTCTACAGCAGACAAATAGTTGGCCTAGGTTGAGCGGTTGGCCCCTGAGCCCGATCCGTCGATACACAGTGATCAGCATTGTGATCTGTATTGCATCCTTGCTGAAAGTCTCCAGCTATTGGGAAGCCGAAGTGCAATACTACAACTGTACTGGTTTTGCCGGTATCAAAACAGTGCCTGGAAAACTACTGCGTATCGATGCATACTTCACATATAATTTTTACGTCGCTCCAATATTTCAGGTATTATATACGTCAGCAAAAATAAGCATATCAACGCACACATGAAACGGGGTAAAAAAAATTTACGGCCGGTCAATTTTGGGGTACCTCATGTTTTTTCAAGTCGACCACTACTCAAAATTTGTTCTTTTTTTGCTGTTGTATTTTACAAAATCGTGTTTTAAAGAACATAATTTGGAACAAACACTCTGGGTCCCCCCCTGATCGACCGAATAATTCCTCATATTCGCAAAGTGCCATTTTCCCCAATGTTGCCCGAATTTTTGAGACTCTTCCACCCCGCCCTGTTTCTCGATTTTGCTGGGGGTCCACCCCACCCCTACCCCCATGTATGTGTCAACGCCAGTTCCCTTTGACAGCTTATCTTCAAACAAAATGAATGAATGCATGTGTCGTATAAAGGTTTAACGTCAGAGCACAAGGGCGTACCCAGGGGGAGGGGAATGGGGGGAATTCCCCCCCCGAAATTTTTCCCCAGTGATTTTTTACACAAGGGTCCCCCCTTTGGTTTTTATGGTCCGGCCGGAAAAATTTTCTGATACGTCTCCAATGGACTAAATTTGGCCTAAAAATCAAAAATTTTCCCAAATTTTTATCTGGGGGCTCCCGCCCCCAGACCCCTGCTACTATGTGGCTTACTATTCCTCGTTATTGTCTTTCATCGAAGCCTATGCATGTCTACACCAGTATATTATGCTACATTTACTTGTGGAATACATTGTCTGATATGACACTCCCAACTTTTGTTTTAAATTTTGTCGGAAAAATTTCTGATACGTCTCCAGTTCACCAAATGCGGTCTAAAAATTGGAAAAATCGCCAATTTTTTCTAGGGGCTGCCGCCCCCAGACCCCTGCAACCGTGTGTCCTTTGGTTTTTATGGTCTGGCCGGAAAAACTTTCTGATACGCCTCCAATTGACAGAATTTGGCCAAGAAATCGAAAATTTTCCCTATTTTTTCTGGGGGCTGCCGCCCCAGACCCCTGCAGCCTTGTGGTTTAGTAATCTTGCGTTTGTAAGGCGTTTCACGAGTGTTAAAATTGCTAAAAAGAGTATTTTAACCCATTACAAAAAATCGAAAAGGCATTCCCCCCCGAAATTTTTTTCTGGGTACGCCACTGTCAGAGCATATACTGAAAATGCACAGTCACAACCATACGTGGGCAGCTAGCGAATTCTGGGGGGGGGGTGAGCCACCAGGCACCAGGGGGGGGGTGCGGAGCAACTTTTCCGGCTATCCGGCTATTTATGTTTCGTGAGCCACCAATTTCGCTTCGTGAGCCACTAATTTTTGCTCCGTGAGCTACCTTCGAAACATTCCGGGGGGGGGGGTGACGGACCTGTCTGGGGGGGGGGGGGGGGGGGATGCCTTCTGGGGGGGGGGGGTGAAAACCCCCCCCACGCCCATGTATGGTCACAACTCAAAGGAATCAGGTTTAATGTTAGCAACGAATATATAACCGGTGAAGGCTATATTTAGACTGATAGAAAATCAACTTGCATGTGGTATTTATGCTAATTAAGGGGGTAGTGTCGCCAGAGCAGTTTTGCTCAGAAGTTGCAAAAAGAGAGCTTTTTGCGTTCAAGTTGTACGTTCACTAAGAAAGTTCACTAGTCCAATGCCATATTGTATTAAATAATTACTGCCAGACACTACATAGACTACCAATATCTACCAATATCTTGACCCAATCACTAATTGTAAGCCAGATATCACACACCAGGGACATAAAAGTTCAAAAAATCAAGCCAGATATCAGATTGGCCAGCTTGTGAAGCACACATAACGTGTCGACGCACAATTTTTTGCCATAAATAAGAAAAAAGAAAAACAAAGGTACGTTTTTCTTTTGATTTAAAAATAAGCGTCTAGATTTTCCACAATTTATCATTATTGCTGTGAGTACTTTACAGTTTCCGCAGTTTCAGAATTCAAACAGGTATTACTCCGCAACCACTCAAGCAATTTGCACTAAATTTTGCGTGCATAAACTACAGTCTATGCCCTGTTAGCTTGTGTTAACCAACAGATTGATAATTGTGGCGAAATTATCGTATGTGAATAGGTTTTCAAACCGTCAATTTCCCGACTTTGCGACCTCACTGCTAACAGTATACTACATCAATTTTGACGAAAATTGGCGAAAATACTTGCCTTGACATATATTTTTAAAATATATGAAGAACGGTGTCTTATCTCTTACTGAAAAAGTTTTACAGTTGCGCAACATCGACTGCTTTCGCGATACTACCCCCTTAAAATACGTCAAAGCAATACTTGATATGGCAGATTGAGCCTTCACATCGGTCCGTTTTGCCCCGTTTTTTAGCAATCATGATAACTTTGTTTTTTTCAGGTCTACGTGCCTTTCACGACCCTGCTCTTCCTGAACTGCACTATAGTCATCATTACCAAATATGGAGCTCCCTCACGGTGTTACAATTCCCTAGCAGCATATCAAGACAGTGCCAAAAAGTCCGCAGACCCAAACACCACAGCCCTGCACCGAAATGGTTCTTTGAAACAGCCAAATCCCAGTCGACAGTCCGTATGTCGCGTGTCGGGTCGAGTCAATAAGTCCGACCTAAAGGGTGCCACTATGACCATGGTCGCCGTTGTGACTTGTTATCTGGCTGCCAACGCGCTAGATTTGGTCGTGAAGTTTTTAGAACAAACCAAAGACAATTCATTTTTTGTTGTAAGTTTGGTTACTGTAGAATATCTTTCATACATGTACATAACGTATGTAATTTTCTACATAATAATGTAGAATAATTTTCAGGTCTACAGTGATACGTGTACACGAGGTCTCATACCAAACTAAAAGACGGGGCTTGCACCGAAAATTATAGTGTATGCTGTTTGCCTCGAGTTTTTCTTGGTCTTGTAAACAATTTCTAGATCAGATTTATCATTTTTTACACAATAGTCAATTTAGGTTACATACAGGGTACAAAAGTGTCTGTCAACTTATAAATTGAAAGCGGGTGGGTTGTCGCGCAGAGGAAAATCTCTCTTCATAAACTACATTTTGGCCTGCAATATTAGTTTTAATGCTCAAGAGCGAAGCAAACACAACTGTCAAACAAGTTTCACACCTTCAGTGAGCAATAAGCATTTTGTTGCATATCTATCTAATGCAACTCAGGGCATACCTTGAACTCATCAGCCATATTCCACTTGTTTACAATGTCAAGGGGTCATATATAACGAATGTAACGTTTTTGAAATACATGAATACTTGCAGAAAATAGCTAGATATAGATATAGAGATTTGTTATTTTTCAGGAACATGCTGTGTTCATCACTTTAGCCGCCGATATCAGCAGCTTCCTGGTAATTCTCACCGCTGCAATACGTTTGCCAATATATTACAGTTGCAATCAAATATTGCGCCGTCGAATCCAAGTGGCCTGCTGTGGGCTGCAGCGCACGAACAGTCTAAAAGCTGACCAATCATATCGCCAACAGCGCTATCCAGTGAGTGGCCCGGGCAAATCACCTGTCCAGTTACGTACAGTGGAAAAATCGCCAGTCCAGTTGAGTACCGTGGGAAAATCACCAGTCCAGTTAAGTACCGTGGGAAAATCATCAGTTCCGCTAAGTACCGTGGGAAAATCTGAGTTCCCACCACTAAGTAGTGTAGAAAACACTGATCAACCACCAAACGGACTTATTCGTGAAACCGATAGGTTCATCACAACTACTCGATCAAATGCAGACCAAGCGGCGGCAGATGACAGCATTTTCCCACGCCATTTGCAACAACAATACTGCTCCTGTCACAATAGTGATGGTACTATTAGTAGTAGACTCATTAATATGAACTACCCAGCCCTACTCATCAATGGAGACTGCAATAATGCTGAAGATGATTATGACGAAACCACAGTCGTAATGCTTTAATACGCAACTGTGAAACTGAAAACTGAAAATGCTGGAACTAAGTCACCCTCTTAAGTTAAACCATTCATCAGTCATATAGGTGGATCTCATTATAGCTACAAGTAAACGGAGTCCTGGTTTCGAACCATACACGTAACGGGGTAAAACTTTGGGGCGTCTCTCTGGCCAAATTTTGGGGACCCTCCCCCCTGATCGACCAAAAATACCCTAAATTTTGCAAAATTTTGTAAAAATTTCGCAAAAAAGGGCCATTTTTTCTAAATTTTGGGGACCGCTACTCGATTTGGGCAAGTCCCCCCCATACATGTATGTTTCGAAGCCAATTCGGCAATTCGCCTCAATTTTTCTTGAAATAACAGAGAGGCCCGCCAGACTTTTTACTCGCCTATACAAGCAAAAACGTACAAACTCAAAATCACAATTAATCTGACAATCTTAATCTATATTTAGATGTTTGGACTACTCTCCCTCCACTTGAGGCCAATTTAGTGGTTCAGGGGGTCCTTCCTCTTGATAGCGAAAACAGGAACATGATTTTACCTCCCCCCCGGGATGTGAAAACCGAACAGGGGACTAGTTTCTTTTGACTTCTCAAATTTCGCAGGAGGGGGTGTTTCTCTCCATGTCGTCTGGTCAACCGGAACTCCGGAATACAGCAAGCTAGATCCGCTGGACCTATTTAAGCAGTTAAGATATCTGCTCATTGTATCTTGCCATGAAAACAACCCTATATTTTGTTTGTACATTAATTGTATATAATATATATCATAAAACTGATTTATCGAAGTCTCGGCATCAATATTACATTACTCAACCCTCGCCCAAACAAAGCGGTTTAATAATTGCAAAATCTCGTTCAGCGTTCTTGAAAACTTTACTAAAGACCATTTTGTTTGAAAGATCAGCAAATATTAGCTCACAGTAGATTAGTTAGTGCACGAGTGTCTATTATCACCTGTAACAAAATAAGGCACTTTCTGCATTATTTCCAGTAAAAGCTGAATTTTCGATACAAAGTTGCTGCACAAAAAGCAAGTATACATGTTTTAGTATACCGATTCGTAATTGTCATAAAAAGAGGGGAATATCATAAGTTCAAGTTTGGTTACGGCTAGTTCAACAGTCGACCGTCCGGAAAGAGGCGAGTGCCCAGTGTGGTTTTTTAGGGAGTCACAACCGGTAAGGGCATAAAGAAGCCAGTTAACGCCCGAAAAATCTGCTGGTGCCCAGCTTCTTCTCTCCTCTGCTTCGCATTTCGGAAACCCTCTCAAATTTTCGGAACCCTTCTCTAATGTTTCAAGACCCCTTACATTCCGAAATCAGTCTTCCATAGTTCCATCATACATACAGTGAAAGTCGTCTGAATACTGCAACGTAGTCATAAAAATTGTAAGGCTGATTCAGACTGTGCAGTGTGTTGCACAAATGGATTAGGTTATTGTTGCATAAACATACCTTCATACCAATTATAGTAGTAGCTCATAACCTTTCACGGACCGAGTATTTTAATTACGAATAAATGAAAATCAACAAAATAGCACTAAAAGAGCCCGGCTTAAACTTCTGGTTTAGCTTGAATCCACCTTACTATGACTAATGCCCGGTTCATACTTGTCCCTGTCCTTTTCACTATCGCGTGGACGCTAAGTGATTGCAGAAAAACGGCACAGACAATTACGCCAATTTATTGCAAGCCGGCAGTTGAGGTTACTTCTCGACTGTATATTATAATATACCAATAATCAGCTCAACCGCTTTTGTCCAGTTTTTACAGCAGCTGATTGAAATTTGTCCTTGTCCCTGTGTATTTAAGGATAAGTTAGATAAGTATGCACCTGGCTTAATACGTACAAATCGCAAGGACAAAAATCTTGTAGCCATAACTTTAATCTGTTAATAAACAGCGTCAATGTCTATGTTTCAGACTTTAAACTTTAATGTGAGTACACACACATTCATTGATGATGTTGTGTTGTACTCTATTTCTTCAAATGTATCAATTATTCTTGTGACATCTGTGACATACTTAAAAATCAGTCATACATTAGGTTCTTACTTCAGTTGCATGCAACCACTTTTACAGTAACTGTTGCTCAAAAAATGAAGTGAAAAGCCGGTTCTCTTTAAAAAAACGCAGCTTGACTGACAAACAAGCAGCAGTTTCATGCAAAGTTTTTAGTAATTTTCAGCTTTCAACAGTCAGTACTTACACTAAGTTTGTCCCTGCCGCGTAAAATTTTCGAATAATAATTAGTACTTTTCAAAAATGTTTCGACATCTCAATTCGGCGAACCCCCGCCCAGAGCACCACATGTACACCTTTATTTATTTATTTATTATTATATAGGTTTTTAATTGCAAGGTGAAGTCAAAATTGGATAAAATTTTGCGACGTGGATATGCCTGTATCAATCATTGGCAGTCATTTAAAGCAATCACTTACTTTTTCAGTTTTGCTTCTTTCATTATTGATAATTAATAGTTAATTAATAATTAGTTTCATTAGTACAAAATTATTAATTCATTGTTGATTATTAAGTAACGTTTTGGTAACATTTATTCATGCCAGACATCATGTCACCCCTTCCTCGACTGAAATTTTAGCTCGAAATTTATGTTTTCGATTAGATAATGTAAACGTTTTGTTAAAAAATGACAACACCGCCACACCACATCGAAATTATGGCCAAGTGGGCATCATAGCTTAAAACTTCAAAATCCTACCTCATAGATTACTAAAAATAAAATTTGCATTTACAGCTATATAACTTATACAACTTTAACTTATTACAATTAAAAAAATTTGTACTGCAGTTTTCATCCAGTTGTAAGAAACTTTAAAAAATAAGCCCCCGACAAACAAAAATTTGAACACGTAAATCATACAAACTGCTTCGTGGCCAGCTTATGCCAAAAAGCAGTATAAAGACCTGCCGCCGCTGAGGCGGCGGCAGGAAAAAGTTGTTTATATATACCAAAATTTTTTTCGACCGGAACATCGTTCAAACTGATTAACTCGGCTAGGGAACAGTGTCACTCTTATCAATTATAAACTTCTGGTGTTAGCATAATATATTTCTAACGCTCAATTCGTATTCATTCTTGCCCTTGTCCGTCGTTTGGTTTCCAAGTTATTCCATAAAAATTTCCCCACCAAGTGGCAGTTTTTTGCGTAAACCAAGGAATGAGAATAATAATCAACCATAAACCAATCAAGTTGAAATCAATTCCAGTTGGCGTGAAAAAGTTCAGAATAAGCTATTCAGTCAATTTTTACAGAAAACGACACAAAACTGTCCCTGTCCTTGTGTCCTCAGCGACACGGATAAATTGAGCCTTAAGCCCGGTTCATACTTGTCCTTAAGGACATTTGGACAATCAACGTTGTAAGAAATCGACAATTTTCACACACGAACTGTACTTGACCGCAACTTTGTTCAAGCAAAATACCAGCTGCAATTGGTAGGCCGTTGTTTGGGAATCGTTTAGGGACAAAACAATGAGGGCAAGCATAAGGACAAGTATGAGCAGGCCTTAAGAAAAATAGCCGTTATAACGCTCTGCATGTCTCAAACAATTTTTTAGTGACGCCCTTTGTTTGAGATTAATACGTCGGATTAATTAGTTTTTTCAATTGTCTTAAAACCCAGATTTTTTTCAAAAAACCTTATTTACCTGCATCATGAATTTATCTTCTTCGCTGAGCACATCGATAGACTTGCCATTAGCTTCGTATTCTTTGTACATTTTCACCTAAACACAAACAATAAAGTGTAGTGAGATTCAAATTCGACATAATAGACATGCGATGAGCAAATCCGATAGAAAAATTAAAAAATGGTAGTTGAATCAATGTCATCAAAATCGATGTGGTCAATAATGCAACTGATACTGAAACATTAATAATGCATAATAGCCAGAATAAACATACTACAAAAAAGAAGCATAACATACGTCATCTGCATTTGGTATTAATCGTAGCAGAATTTCGACGTTTTCCAGACAAAGGCGGTTCAGATCCAGGCTAAAATAAAATAAAAAGTTCGTTCATTCAGAGCGAAAACGAACACTTAATTGATATGTTTTCCAAAACAGTAAAAACAAAAACTTACACTAAACTCAGCCTATGTTATGCAATAATGTTAATTGAAAAGTGTTATTTACTAATATTGAAACCTGAATATACCCAACAAAGCGTTCCGTTTCAGCGTGCTTCTCCAATTGTGTGACGCACTTAATCAATTTTATTTGTAATTTCAAAATTAAAAATAAGACCTTGACGTACGTACAAATACTTTCAGCGTACGAGAAAATACAAAACACACCTATTAATTGCACTGATGACTTCTGGGGCTTCCATAGCCAGTTTACGTTTCGTAATAGCTGAAAAAGTAAGTCGGTAAGTCAATGTTATCACAATTCACAAGACATCGGAGAATGACAATATATAGCCGAAAGTCGACTTGAAGAATCACGTAGCTTAACAAAGGAATATATACATTCTATCAGTAGTTACGCCAATTAATTCCAGAAGAAATCACAGTTACAAAGAGAATGTGGTTTTTCGTTAACCGCGATATAATAGCGTCTCACTCTATATAGAAGAAGAGTGAGACACTCCCCAGCCGGCCTGTGTTCTGGCACAGGCAGCTGCGATGGTCGTTTTCAGGCTACATGTTGACATTCTATGCAACATGTGACTGGCCAATCAGAAGCGAGCTTCTATTCTCTGATTGGCAGACGCCTGTGTACGTGCTCCAATCATAAAACGGGATAGGAATAAACGTTAATAACTCATTATTTATTCATAGTCTGCTTGTAAAAACATTAAAAAAGGTTTGCAAATACCTTTGGGGATATTTTGGCAAACTTTCAGCGAAATTGATTGAGAAACTTTGAAGAAATTCAGAAAAGTTTATATCTCAAAAGTTTCTCAATCAATTTCGCTGAAAGTTTGCCAAAATATCCCTAGAGGTATTTGCAAACCTTTTTTAATGTTTTTGCAAGCAGACTATGAATAAATAATGAGTTATTAAGCTTTTATTCCTATCTTAATGCTTATCAACCCATCAGCGATTATATACTAAAGTGTGTTACGCAGGGAATCTACGCGCTGATTGGCCAGTCACATGTTGCATAGAATGTCAACATGTAGCCTGAAAACGACCAGCGCATCTACCTGTGCTAGAACACAGGCAGGCTGGAGAGTGTCTCACTCTTCTTCTATACAGAGTGAGAAGCTATTATGTACTCTTGATAATAATAACTAATAATCTTCAGTGCTGAATTTAGCTACTCAAAATATCTCACTTTACCTGGATTAACTTAATCGCTCTAATCCAACTAACCGATACTTTACTTGGATTGCTGGATTAACTCAATCCCTCTAATCCCACTAGCTAACCCAGATTCCTCAGCCGTTTGTGATCCAGCAAAGACTGGCACTGGTCGGCGGGTCGTTTGAGGGCACCGGGTGTTTTTGTACGGGCACTGTCGGCTTGGTCGGAGTCGGCGCCAGCCAGCGGATTCACGCCCAGACGGAAGAGATCTTCGAATGGCTCAAAGTCAAGGCTCTGTAACAGAAGCCAAAAAATACTGACATAATCCAACTAAAGAGCGTCCTAAAAAACTCTACTGTTCAGAAGTTCAGTTGTTGTAAATACGCTCGGTTTAAATGACTACTAATAAGACTATGCTTGCACAAAACTGACTCCGTTGACACTGCTGTGCTGTGTAACTAATGACTAGGACGCTAGCCATGACGATTTTGACAGTCAAGAACAATACCCTGGTGGTTATATTTTATAATCTTTTTTATCAATGTCGTCAGTCTTTTCAATTCAACAGCTGCCACAAAAATGTCCGATGATAAATAAATAATCCTTTCATAAATCTTTGCACTTCAAAACATTTAAAAATGCAGCCCCATTTCCCACTAATCTTTTTTTTGCTAACTACACTGCTGTAGATTATGTTACTGACACACTCATTCACGCGGGTCACATTAAATGACCACACAGTCACTCACTTCCAAAAGTTTATCATCATCAAGTTCAGTGAAGACGGTGCCCTTGACTTGGTTGGGCTTCAGGGGGATCCAATTTAGCTGGGGAAGGCGGAACCGGGTCACAACTTTACGCTTTATTGTCATTACTGAAAAAATATACCAATTTCTACGAGCTAAAAATGGTACTCCAATAATCAGAAATCTAAAGGCTTTCGACCGACTTCTTAGTTATTACTAGCAAAAATATTTTTAGTCCTATTATCCGTTACAACAATCATACTTAATCCTAGCTCATAGATGTTTGTTCGGCTGTCGGTTTGTCCGGTAGCATAATAATTAAAAGCATGATTAAATAACAGCGTATATATTACCAACTTTGTCTGTATTTCACAGGTTCATATTAAAATTCATATCCCCTACATTGCTAAAAAAATCACCTCAAAAAATGTCTTAGAATCAAATATTTGAGGCCACTAGTGTTACCATTAGCGTCCTGACTAGATGGCAAGGAGGGAGCGGGGGGAACAGCACCGGGTTTCATGGGGGGCGGAGGGGGCGGCGGGGGGCGCACTGAAATTCATTAAAATAGCACTAAAAACACTCGTTCAGATCAGACCATACAGTCTAAATCTCGGCATAATGAGAAAACTACAAAAGGCGCTACAAAGAACTATTATAGGTCTGTACTTAACTACAGTTAAGTGAATTTTTATGACAATAACCCAATATTAGGGAAAATAGTATTTTTTATGTTATCAAGAAGCGCGTAGTTGAACTAAAAAAATTAGCAATCTTTTTAAAAATCATCCACTTCAGTCAATCAGATATTATTTCAACAACTGTAAACTACTAAACTGAATGAAAAAGAAACACAAACTCTGTCTCTCAGAGTGGCTCAAGTTTATCATTGTTGTTTATCAACATCATCGGTTCAATGGTTCAGATTGTAACCTGCTTGGACAGTCATAAGTAGAGTACGTCACTTTCCCGTACTCTTGATCCATTGCAACTACTGTGTATCTGAACTATAACACGATACTCTTGCATTACACCATGGCCTATTCATTCACACAGACATAATATTGGATGTTGTCTTAAGAAGGTCATTACTCCGTGCTCTTAATAAAATGCAGCTATATATTATGTCTATCTGAACTATGTCCTAAACACAATACTCTTGATACCATAGCTTATTCCTCAGTGCGAATGAGTACAGGGCTTACCCATAGCAGGCATCGGAACGGGGGGCGGAGGGGGGATGGGGGCAGAGGGCACCGGCGGGGGCAGGGGGCATAGGGGGAGGGTGCCCGCTGAGACCGGGGGGGAACCCGTGGAGCCACCGGAAATACTGTGAGAAAGGCCTTCTGAAAAAATAATACAAAAAACTTAAAAATAAAAATGAAATTATGTATGAAAAACATTAACGACATCTATGACATAATCCACCGATTGCATTCCGTTATGACATTGTATGGTCTTAACTGCCACTAAAAAGGTTTCTTTTTACTACTAATTTTAGAAAATACTTTTTTCGATATTGTCACTTGATAATGAAAAAAATTGTTACTATTCGCACCAGTCATGCTTTTTGAACTTTCCTCAAAACAGTACAAACACGAGATAATGTACCTTTGAGAGACTTTTGAAGCTGCTCCAATTCTTGTATCCTGGATTCCAGACGATTCTTTTGCTGCCTGGCCTCTTCTTCTTTGTCTGACAGTTTTTTACGCAGCGTGTTCAAATCTGTGTCCGTGCGTTGATGCAAATCCTATGAAAGTAAACGAAAAAAAATAAAAAAAGTACAAAAAACAATTAAAACAGAACCTAGGATATGTTATAGTTGTAACAACATGATTCAATTAAAGAATAAATAAATTTTAAGAAATAAAAAATGAACTAAAAGCCAGCTTTTAACAATAAAATCTTACCAACAAGTTGTCACGTTCTTTGACTAGATCACCCAACCGATTGTCCAATTGTACTGAAAAATTATAAAAAATGCATGAAAAATTAAGACTTATGATAAAAGGTCTAATCAAATCCAACAGTCTGTTCATAATACTATTAAGGTGGTAGTAACGTTTTCGACAGTTTTGTAGGAGTAACACTTGACAACTTACGATTAATTTTCAATCAATAATTTATAGTACGCATATTAATTTAGGAAACTATAATTTATTATGAGATAAATGCTTGCTAAAATAGCTTGAAACAAACATTTTTAATTTTCAAAAAATATTTTTCAGCCAGTTGCGACAACTTTTTGTAAATTTTATATTTAGCTAAGCCAAAGTAGTAGCTAGTCAAAACGGCCGCTTATTGAAAAAATAAAAAAATGACACACGGGCATGTCAGAAACCTTCAATTTAGATGCCAAAACTTATCCTTCCGCTTTTCACTTTTTGAGATTACGTCACATTTATGTAACATTTCTTTTTGCACTAAAGTACATTAGACAAAAGTCCACAAAACTTGACAACTACTAGAAGGATTTTGTTCAAAATTTGGAGCAAATTGGCACACATATGTGTCTACTTTTTACTAAAATTTCAAAAATTTTGTTTGCTTAAATTTTGCGTTACATCAATTTCATTTACAGAAATCTGTAAAAATGTACTTCCGTGGACTAAATCTCAAGTCTCGATGTTGCAATCTTTTCATGCGTTATTTTACATGTTTTTTAGACAATTTCTGATGTGTCAATTTTTTTATTTGTATTAATTTAGCCTATTTCGTGAAAAAATTAGATTCGAAAATTCGCATTTTTTTCAAAATTCCAAAAAATTCAAAATCAGAGGTCCGTAACTTCTATTCTGCATCATATAAATGCACCAAACTTAGCATTAAAATTTACCTTGTTATTGGCTATGTTGGTGTAAAGAATAAAATTACTTGAAGTTACGCTGCCAATTTTACAAGCAAAACAAGAAAAATCCAAAAATTCACGAAATTTGACCACTTTGACAGTGTCTGGTGACTAGATTGTTATAGATTTAAAATAAATAATGTGCATAAGTGTAGTTTCAGTCAAGTTCTTTAACGTGAAAAAGACAGCTATTAAATTCATTGAGTCAATCAAAAGTTATAGCACGTTATAAAAACTGTCGAAAACGTAACTACCACCTTAATTAATATATAATAACGGTCCGGTCGGACTGATGAATTCCAGCCTGCTTCTGTTGAAATTTAACTTATTCATAAAATGAAACCCAATAACTTCAGCACTGTAAGTTTATTACCAAAATTATGTACCAACAATACGAAATATCCACTCCAATTTCCACACGAACCAAGACTGCCGATAAGCCTAATACGACCACTGTCTTTTAAAGCGAAAAAATTTGATTTTCTGACTCACCAATTCTCATCATGTATTCCGCTTCAATCTCTTGCGCGCGTTCAGTTGCCTAAAGAAAAAACACCTTGCTCTTTTCAATAACTCAGTTATTTTTTCTCAATAACTCAGTTATTTTTTAAACAGTGACCAACGTTTTAGGTGTGTGGTGGCTGAAGCTATGTTATAGTCACTTTAGGTTACGTTCTCTTTCAATATAGATTTACGAATCCTCATCAACTAACATCAAGTCAGCATTTTCCATTAAAAAAGCCTCATAGATTCGACGAAACGGCCAAAAACTGCTGGCATATTTTTAGGCAAAATTTTATGGGGGGGGCGCGATGGGGGGCGACGAAACGGTCACTATTTTTATAAGAAAAAATGGTTATTATACGCTAAATGTTACGTTTTCATAGGTTATTATAGCTACAAATAGAAAGGAGCGGGGGGGGGGTGTGGGGGGGGGGGGGGGGGGGGGGGGGGGGGGGGGTGAGGGGGACTAAAAATATGCCAGAACTGTATAGACTTAAAAAGTCAAAGCATAAAATGGTTGTTTAGAACTTCACAACTTAAGACTTGCCAAACTACCTGAGAGCCTAAATAGTTGTGGGATTACCAGATAAAGATGAGATGACCCAAAAAAAACGCTAGATACATTCAAACAATATAAAAAAATTCCTCTCAAGTTAAGTCTCCCTAAATATTCACCCTGGATAGCTCCATTTCAATTTGCAGCACTCGATGTTGCAGATCTGACTTCTCTTCCGAATCGTTCACCAGTGACTGCACGTCGAACATGTTGTCGATGTAGGCCGAAATTTGCACCTTCAACTGCTCGCTTTCTGTCTTTTTCAATTTCTACACAAAAAACAAGAATATTGTACCAAAAAACCATCAAAAGTAATCAAAATGTAAAACCGAAAAAATCATAACACAACCACAAAAGCTGAAAGCTGGTTCAATCAAAAGTTTTATCCAGTCCTGATGGATCTCTACGTATTTCACCAAGACAAAGTTACGCATTAAGCTTATTATTTCATTTGCGCAGAGATTTAGTTAGTGTTAGTCGTGAATTTGTAAACATCAGTTGGTTGGTAGTCGTACGTTACCAGCAAAATACAAAAAACAATCAACTCGCATTGCATCAGAACTTTAAAAATGGTAAAATAAAAAAATTATAAAAATCAGCCAACAAGAACAAAACTATTATGTAACAGAACGAAAGCTCAAGAACATAGTATGGCTAAGTGAAAACGGCAAAAAAACATAATTTCAACAGAATTATTTTTCAAAAATTATTATATTTTTAAAAATATTAACCTCTAAATAGTCGTCCATCCCCAGTCTGGTGAACTCATGCTGCAGAAACACTCTGTAGTTCAAATTCTCCACCGAATGAACTACAATGTTGATAAACTGCATGCAAGAAACCTGAAATAAGGTTCAACAAATTAATAATCGTTATATAATATAATCATCGATCAAGAATAATTATTTGGTTAGCAGATAAACTAAAGCCAACTTTCTGCCAACAGTCTGACCATATTTCTACGTTCTTTTCTCTTTTTCTCATCACCCCGTGACCATAAGTAGAATTCCTACAATGTTTCACTGAAACGCAGTCGAAATAAACAATCACGTCTGTCCTAAAACGCAAAAATTTCACCTTGCACCGGGAATTGCACAAAATAGACAAAATTTTTCAGTACGATCTATTCAATTCAAAATTCGGTCCCAATTTAAACATAGTTTACGGGTAGTAATGGATTATGAATGAATATTACGTCAGTTCAACAGGTATCTGAATGAAAATCCAGTAGAACTAATGGCCACGGCGTTTCACAAAAATATCGTACCATAAAATCCACGTGGAATTCTTCCCAATTTTCAAACATGAAAAACAGTGTCTGAAACCGCGTCTTTTCACCGTAATACTGAAAATTGAAAAAACAACACAAAATGGTCTACGAATTAAAACAAGAACAAAGGAATTTGAAAAAAACATTTTACATTGTGTCATAACAAATTTGATTCTAGTTGAATTATCAAAGTTAAAGGTCAATTGACTCCCGCTACTGACTACACTATGTAAAGCTTTATCTATCTAGGATAGCTATTTACTTTTTAATCACCCACAACTCTATTAGCTATGCAACCAGACGCTGTTCATCTGTGTAAGTATAAATCAGGTTCAAAATTATATTGTTGTTTATTGAATAACCAAAGTTATTCTTATTATTGACACGTAAACCTAGCTTATAATCTAATGTTCCGTTTACGAATCGAGCTATGAACACTAAAGCATCAGCAACTGACGTCTTTGAATCGATCGAAGGCTTTAATGATGAGTTCGTGCCCTCCCTTCACCAAACAGATTGCTGCTAGCAGCTCCAAAACGAGAGATTTTGTCCTGCAAAAGAAAAAAATCAGAATAATATTCTTAAGTTCCTCTCAGTCGCCAGATTAGTACTATACTTTCGTGCTTGCCCATGCGGTCCCAATTTCCGTTACAATCAGCCCATGGGGCTACCCCTAACACTAACATCAGAAATTGCCGCAGGACGAACGCTTGTAATCGACTCACTAAATGTGGTACGGGTATATACCCATTCAACGCTCCAAGATAGAATGTTGAACAAGCACTAACAGGAACATGTGAAAACCTGCTCAACAATAATTGGCATATTTTTAGGCAAAATAGTACAGGTGGGCTGCCCCCTCCAAGGATAGGGGGAGGTCGCCGACCAAACAGAGGGCGTGGACCAAAGTCACATGAAAACACTAATTTTAGGCGAAAAATGGTTTTTTATACGTAATTATAGCTTCACTGATACTAAAGACTAAACTTCAGGGAAACTAAACAAAAAAGGACATAAAACCACGCCACAGACTCATCGCTACAGTTGAAAAGTAGCTGAAACGTCGTTTCGGAAAAAGTTTGAGGCTATGGGGGGCCCCATCCGAAATGGAGGGGGGGCGTGACCAAAATGGAAGGGTGCCCCGCCAGCCCCACCTCACTAAAATTATGCCAGGACAATCGCATACCCTGGGCAGGTAGTAACCAATCAGCGAGCCTTTAAATTAGTAGCTAAACACCTTGATCATTAAACTACTTAGACCTTAGAGTATTAAGATTTCACAATATTACATATTGATTGTTACTGGTTCACATAAAGTTTCATGTTTTATACTATTTCTTTTCATATATTTTATTTCGCTAAATATTTATAATTCATTATGTACACATTTACGTACATTCAACATATATTCTCTCTAATGCACACAATATGCACTTATTATGTACGTACGAATTTGAAACCCTTTTCACACTCAAGAAGGGTTTTGTTCTCTAAAATCAACTACGCCTTATGAATTCAATTTATGTAGTTTCCAAAAAAGTTTTAACACTACTCCAGTTTTATAACAAAACTTTCTTACTGGAGGTTACCAGGTCAGCACAGTATTAACTTACTTTGTAAAAAGTGAAAGAAACTCAACACATTTTCTATTTTAACAGCTGCGGGTATTTAAAAACGGCTGCTTTCCATTTACAAAAACACATCGTATTTTTAATAAAAAATATATTCTTTACTATTACAAAACTCTTTGTAATCACCTTTGATTTGAGTGCAGTAGACTTCGCGCAATGCAATAGATGGCTTCTGAGTGTGAGAAAACTTGATTGAATCCGTGCTAAAATACACAAACAGTAATCATTTGGCTAGGATGGCAGAAAACTGAATAAACTTGAAAAATTATGAAAAAAGTATCAAAAAGTAGTCATGTTTTCATTGTTAAATCATTGACTATCACCGGGTTACTGACACGTGACCCAGCTAATTAGCTAATTCTGATATTTCATATTGTGAGTTTACAAACAGATTTCAAATTCGAATTCTTTCGTTATTCGTATTTTATTAAATTCGAAACTGAGTTAGCTCACAACACAATAACACCCTTTTGTAATGAATCCAAATTATCGCTAAACTAAATAAACCGAATAAGGGAGTCTAAATAAGGGAGTTTACATAATTATGACTAAATAATACAACAATCCAAAAAATGTAGAGCATAATATGACCAAAAAATGTTCAAGACTAATGCGAAACAAAACATGACGTGAATTGATTACGAAAAAAACAAATTTCAGGCATCAATTACAGTACAGCAAGTTGATGGTAAAATCACTCCACCTGTCATTGTTCAATGTTCAGCATTTTCTGGTCACATTATACCAGAGTTGAACCAATCCTCAACAAACCTTATTATTCATGATAGCCCGCAAACACTGCACGCAAACATGAATATCATCTTCAGGGGGGCCCATGTTTGTCTTGGAGCTCTTGGTGCCCCTTCTGGAGTCTCCCAAGGACCCCCTGTGGCCAAAGGGGAACGTATGGTTGCCCCCCGAGCCCCCGGAAGTGTCCCCCATGGACTGTGAGTTGGGAAGGGAATTGTGTAGGGATCCGGAGGCATGGCCATTGTGACTGCTGCCGTCTCCGTTGGCGACAAACTGCTGTGGAAGTCTGAAAAAAACACAAAAAACAATAAAAACAAACAAACAGATCGTAGTTGTTCCAATTTGGTTTGAATTGAAAATAATGATATGACAATATTCTGCAAGATTATTAAACAAACACTAGACTGCACCAAATCGGTTCAGCAGAAAATTAGCCTAGACCGATATAGCTCAGGCTTAAATTCCATGATTTAAATAAATTTAAGTCCGCTGCATTAATGAAGGCTAGCGCAGAATACATTTAACTATTGTTCAGCTAGCTATAGTTTACCTCAAGGCCAGACTTGAGTTAAACCAACAGTAGTTAAACTTAGCTAAAATTTGGGAAAATCACAATGTTGCTGTATTCGATGTTCAATCAACACAGTTGAAAGAAAATTGAATTCAGAAAAAATGGAGTCGTACTAAGTCTATGTGCGGAAAAAATAATTTTTCAGTATGAATGAAGAGTGAGAAAACACTAAATACGTTCGAGTCTACAAAACAACAATGCATTTGCCTTTTGCCAATTTTTTACCTGCCGCATGCTGTGTAAAAGTGTCTAAAAATACTATAATAAAAGTATCTGCCTGCCTGCACGCAAATGTCAAAAAATTTAAATAACACACACAGATTGTAACAAAAATTTAGCGCAAACAAACGAACATAATATTATTTAAAATACAAACAAACAAAATTTAAAAAACCAACTGTAGGACGCCTGAGTTTTGCACAAAGGTAAGGTAGTCAATGAGAATGTCCAATCCATTTTGTTGCTCCAGAAATTCTTTCACCCAGCTAAAGAAAAACAGAATTCATAAAACAAATTTATCCAAATTCAATTCAAATTTATCATCAAGAATACTGTAAACTTTACACCACCGCACTTTGGTACGTACAACCACCGCAAGTGTCCAAATGTTAATCGCACAGCAAATTCTAATCTCAGAATTGGTCGTTCAAAAAGTACCTTTGACCAGCTCTGGAACTGCTTTTTCTCAAGGCAGGAAATCTCTGTAGACACAAAAACTCGAGTCTACAAGGCTGCTGTACAGTCCATCATGTTACATGGCTGCGAGGCATGGCCACTAACAAACACCTTGGTGAAGCGCCTAGAAGCCTGTGATCTATATCATCTACGCAAAATCCTTGGCATACGATGGGAGGCGCACATCACGAACAAACAGGTGCTGATCGAAAGCAACATGGTGCCCGTAGGGCAGGTTATCCAGAAGCGCCGCTTGACGTGGCTCGACCACGTGCTGAGAATGCAGCCTAATCGAGTACCAGCCCAGCTTCTCCTTAAACCATACCCAGCTGAATGGAAGCGTCCTAGAGGGGGAGTTGGCATGACGTGGAGAAGACTGGTGCACGCGGACACTCGCTGCTTAACAAACCACATACGCCATCGGAGGGGAAATGCAGCTGACTGGTGGCCAGGCGGGACTCTTTGGCTCGAATACCTCCAAGAGCTCGGTCAAAGCAGACAACAGTGGTCACAGTGTGTGTGTGCGGACAATAATGGAGCGGTAGCCATGGGACTTCCTGAGGCATCACCATTAGGCAGGCAGGCAAGTGTCCAACTTTCATGCGTGTTCAGATCATTTGGCATATTGCACTATCTTATTTGCAAGTCATTGCGGCTCAAAATTGTCTAAAAGTCAGTAGTTAGTCTGACAACCGTCTGTTGATTTAGTCATTGAACATGTTCATTAGTGATCACTGATTACGTATCAGTAAGCCTCAACAAAATTTGTATTTAGGTCCAGGTCTTACAAAGCTACAAATATTATACAGCCAAAACTTTCGTTTAGCAACATATAATCTATTGCTGTATTATGACGCTCACTCGACGGAAGTAACAGCAGACGATCTAAAATCTTGTTCTATACTGTTGATTCAACAAAAAATAACACAGACAACTTGGTCTCAAACTATTTTCATTTAAAATTTCTTTTCTAAATTAGTCACGCATTCCTTGTATATAATTTAACTGTGTGTGCGAATATTTTTGTAGTTCTGTAACATAAACTATAAATATACCCAGTTCATTGAAGTACAACCACTTGAAAGTTGAAATTTTATATAAAGCTAACTTTGAAACATATCAATATATCATTTTAAATTGCATAGATTTTGTACAATCCAACTTTTCTATCAAATTCATAATCATATTGCTGTACAAAACAGGCTACGCAAATGTATATTATGTCACAGCTAAAAATAAAAAACTACCTGGCGAATTACGCAATCTATTATCAATAGGCCGGAAATATTAAGAATAGAATACCACAAATATATTAACTCGAAACTAAAAAATTGCATGTTTTTTTAAAAAACAACCGCAATAAGTATATACGTATGTACATATGTTCGATTCGAACTATAAGCCGCAGACTTTTTTTCGACTCGTTCAGTCCAGTTAAAAAAACTTACTCGATACTGTTGGTGCGAAGAGAGGTTTCTAGATGCTTTAGAACAACCGTGGATGTTTCTTCACCAAGGATTTTCTTTTTCTAAAACAAATGTTATGCATTATTATCAAACCTACAAAATTGCTAAACTTCAAAGATGAGTTAAATAATAGTGTAAGCTTCTAATAGCACCATCTATGAGGCGGGGAAGGGCTGGCATATTTTTAGGCAAAATTTTATTGGGGGGAGGCGCGATGGGGGGGGGGCAGCCCCCCCCCCCCCCATGGATGGGGGGGGGCGTCGGCCAAAATGGGGGGGGGGGGCACAGTGCACACCGATTTCACGATAAAACACTATTTTTTACACGAAAATTGTTATTATGCGTTAAATGTTACGCTTTCATACGTTATTCTAGCTATGCTAATACTAAATTTAGCAAAAAAGAACCCAAAAACCCGACGAATACAACTTCGCTACAGCTAAAAACTCGCAATAAACGTCCTTCCGGAAAAAATTTTCGGCTATGGGAGGCACCCCATCTGAAATGGGGGGGGGGGCGACCAAAATGGGGGGGGCTCCGGACCAAATAAGTGGGGGGCGCCCCCCCCCCCCCCCCACAGCCCCCCCCCCA
This sequence comes from Trissonchulus sp. WLG1_4, assembly GCA_030248245.1. Lineage (NCBI taxonomy): Eukaryota > Metazoa > Nematoda > Enoplea > Enoplida > Ironidae > Trissonchulus > Trissonchulus sp. WLG1_4. The sequence continues at coordinate 15,063 of JASANF010012888.1, read as the reverse complement.
CTAAAAAATGCCAGTAAGGGGGGAAGGGAATTAAGTAAAAATGGCACATTTTTCAAAATTCTTCGGTCGATCAGGGCCGGAGGCGGAGGGTCACCAAAATTTGTCCAGAGAGCCCCAAATTTTAACCCTGTTGTTACGTGCATGACTACCACTATAGTTAAACTCAGTTTTATATATACACTTGCTGAAATACAGAAAATGTACTTTCTTGAGCCATATTTGTGCAAGGTTCCTTCTAAAAACTGCCGCTAGTAAATAACCCCTGCTACAGCGAAATCTGGATTTGAATTGCAAAAAATTTGAGGGCCGCAAAGCCTCATCAGTAATACAAATTAGTTCACTGACCATCCACCCTTGCCAATAGCTCCTTCCCTTTTATCTACGTGTGTTACGTATATATATACGTAAGATGTACATATTATATATTATATAAAACGTAATTGAATACGTTATCATATAGTTAACGGCAGACATCATGTGAGTATCAAATATACGTAAACGTATATACGTACGTATAACAACTAAAACAAATTTTCCAACAGAATGCAGACTGCAGAATAAGAAGCTGGTTTATTCAAAATTTTTTGTTCAACAAGAAGCCAAACAAAACCACTACTAGAGTCACTATTCACCATATGACTAATGCAAACACTATATTAATGCATATGTATACATACACATTTCAATTTTGACGTGTTTCTTATGCTCTATACACTTGACTAGTATGAATTACATGCTCTTATTTCTTGGTGGAATTAGCTAGTTTAGCTTACACAGCGATAAATGTTTGCATTTGGATGAGTGTACGTTTTTTCAGAGAGCAGACACACCATACATATATTGTCATTATTTACACACAGAAAGAAAGAAAATTCTTAACCAATGCAGATTTAAGTTTAATAGAGATATTTCTGGAAACCAAACTTGAAAAATGCATCTCCCACCAATTAATAAAATTTATATATTGAAACCTTCAAATTTATTGATAACAGTTCATAATAACTTATTAGCGCTGATATACACAAAAAATGATTATATTTTCGAAATTAAATATACTAATTTATTCGTGTTAAACTAAATTCTTCAAGACATTTAATGCTATTTTTCATTTAGTTTCAACTAAAAATTTTACGTCAGTCTCTGCTCTGTCCGCACGGCTGCGTGTATTCAACAGGTACATATTCAGTAGTTATTAACTATTTAAACCAGGGGCGGACCGTGACCTCCAAAAAGGGGGGGATACGGCATAAACTCTTTTTACCTTTTTTGACCTTTTTACTACGTTCTTAAGCTGCGTTACTACGCTGCACTGCTGCGTCATGATGTTTTCGAGAGACAGTGTTGTGCATAGAAAAAAATTTCGGTGGCCGGGGGGGAATGACTTCGATTTTTCGTAATGGGTTGAAATGCACATTTTAGCAAGTTTAACACTTAAACAAAACGCCTTAAAAATGCAACATCGCTAAATCACAAAGTTGCAGGGGTCTGGGGGCGGCAGCCCCCAGAAAAATTTGGAGATTTTTGTAAATTTTAGGCCAAATTTGGTTAACTAGAGACGTATCAGAATTTTTTCCGACAGGAAAATTAAAACAAAAGATGGGAACGTCACATCAGACAGTATATTAGACAAGTAAATATACATACTCGCGCAGACATGCACAGGCTTTGATGAAAGATAGTAACAAAGAATAGTAAGCCACAGAGGTGCAGGGGTCTGGGGGCTGCAGCATCCAGGTAATAAAATCGAGAATTGTTAGATTTTTAGGCCAAATTGAACAACTGGAGACGTATCGGAAATTTTTTTTGGCAAGCCACAGAAACCAACGACTGGACTTTACGAATTCACCCCTACTGCGTCAAAATTGTTTCACAATTTTCGAATTGATTTGTAAATTTTATCCCAATTATTGCGAATTTGCGGAACACTATGAGCTCAGCAACATAAAAAAAACATAATATACAGGCGCGCATATGCCCAAGTTGTGAAGCTGATGATAATATTTGTTGTTCACTCTTTAAAATACAAAATCTGTGAACAATTTGAGGTATAACACGATTTGAATAATGACAGCAATTCAGGGAAATTTACTTTATATGGAAAGTTAATAATATGTTAAACAAAGCCGAACAGTTGCAGGAGGTGAAAGCGGCAGCCCTCTGAAAATTTTTTCAGTTTAGGCCGAAGTTTTTTAACTGGGGACGTATCAGAACTTTTTCAGACAGGGAAATTAAAACAAAAGATGGGAACCTCACATCAGAGTAGGAGACTGTATATTTTAGACAAGTGGATGCAGACCACAAGTGAATGCTGCATGATGTAATGTAATCTTGAACCATGGACATTTAACAACCTGAGCGAGATGAAACCGCAAAGCGAAGTTAACTCAGCGCGTTGGTTAGGCATGCATGCATAGGCTTTGATGATAAAAGATAATAAGAAGGAATAGTAAGCCAGAGTCGCGGGGGTCTGGGGGCGGGAGCCCCCAGAAAAAATGTAGGGAAAATTTTCGATTTTGAGGCCAAATTTCATCAATTTACGGCCATTTTTGGTATGCGGTTCCAAAAAATTTTCCTTTGTTCCGGGCAAAAGGGGGGGGGGGGGGGGAGATATATCCCCTATATACCCCCCACCGGCCGCCCTTGATTTAAAAGGGGGGCGGGGGGGTTGGCGTTGGGCCCCCCCCCCCCCCCGCGCCCCCGGAACCCCCGCCCCCCCCCCCCCCCCCCCCCCCCCCCCCCCTTCGGAACGCCGAAAAAGGGAAAAGGAGGAAAACGAAATTTCCAGTTGCGGGCAAGAGAGTGCCGGGCTGAGTTCGAAAAACTGATATTTTTCCGGCTTTCGCCGGAGAAAAACAACAGGATCACTCTTCCCCTTCCGCCGGGGGTCGGGCACCAGCCTTTGCCGATTGCTCCCGTGCATAGTCCACACAACTTTTACGTACATACTTATATAGACTATACGTACGTATTTAGGAATTCTGTAAAACATTACCAAAAACTTTTGTTCACCAGTGTTCCGCGTCTACTTTTGCCATCGTGTGTAGCTAGACCGTAACAAAACAACCCTAACTGAGTGAGTAACAGAGTGAGAAGTAAACACTACAATCTGTCATAGATCAAGTGCTACTGCAAGCAATGTAGTAGTTTCTAAAGTAGTCTGTGTAGCCAGACACAAAAGAAACAGGGAAGTTAAGCTGAAAAATAAACTTTTTTTCAACAACAAAAACTTTTCAAAAAAATCAAAACAACTTCACTTTGTTTATACATAAACAAACTTCAAAGCTTATAAATACATTTACGTATATATATATACATACACATACCTACAGACACGTATATATGTGTGAGTGTGTGACAGTTATTTTATAAGCCGTTATGAAGTTCGCACGGAGATCTACGTAACATGTACGTTTGTATGCATGTATATGCGTATTTCATACATAAAGTCAGAAAAAGTTTATATGTCTATTCGGCTAATTACAGCTTTTTGTCCGATTATCTTCAAGGATCAATGCAGAATGCGGTAATGCGAGAAATATTATCAGCAAAAATTAAACCACACAAGTCACAAAGTCGCATAAGGCCTATTCACACGAGGGCGCATGAGCGGGCGCATTGCATGGCGTACGCCATGGCGTACGCCATGGCGTACGCCATGGCGCATGAGCGGGCGCATGAGAGGGCGCATGAGCGGGCGCACACGCACACTTGCCTACTGCATTGTGTGAAATAATGCAGCAGGCTGTGTGAAAACAGAATGCACCCGCTCACACAATGCACACAAGCACAATGCACACAATGCACACAATGCAGTAGGCAAGTGTGCGTGTGCGCCCGCTCATGCGCCCGCTCATGCGCCCTCTCATGCGCCCGCTCATGCGCCCTCTCATGCGCCATGGCGTACGTCATGGCGTACGCCATGGCGTACGCCATGCAGCAAAATGAGCCCTGTGTGAATAGGCCTTTAATATGTTATGCATGCGGTTTATATACATAATATACTGTTACAGAAATATATATATATATATATATATATATATATATATATATATATATATATATATATATATATATATATATATATATATATATATATATATATATATAAACAGTATATGACATATGTGTGTCGTGTGGGTCAGTAGACAAGATATTTAAAATGTGACCGAAGGAAAATTTTAAAAAAATTACACCTTATCTTTCCGTATACATATTATGTAAACTTTTTTGGCAAAAAACCTTCTACCCCCCACTACTCCATACAAAACTTTCATAACTTTAAATAGACATATATAACTGAACTTTTACTCAAAGTCAAAAAGTGTCACCACAATGGAAATTTTCAATGGGTAGAGTCACACGCTGAACCGCTGAAGTGGAAAAAACGGCTGAAATGGGCGCATTTTGTGTATTTTTAAACTCTCGAGGAGACCATATATGCATATCAGTAAGAGGGTGTGGCGCATATTTAAAAATAAAAACTAAATAAGTTCGGATTTGATACCATTACATTATGCTACAGTTACATATATATATATATATATATATATATATATATATATATATATATATATATATATATATATATATATATATATATATATATATATATATATATATATATATATATATATAAATATATATATAAAAAATATATATCACTCATGGACAGGAACAATGAATCATGAATGTATGTATAAATACTATATACAATACATAATACGATATATACAGCTATGATTCAACATAATATGTGGTTTTTCCCGGTGTTTTTGTGTCAAAAAATTGCAAAACGCCACCCTTTTTTGTTGAATTTCGCACTAGGTTTTGGTATTCATGTGCAATGTATATATGTATGTAATATGTACAATATACAATTTTTTGAGGAGTAATGCAAGTACTCCATTATCCAACTTTTGAGGAGCCGCCTTTGAGACTACTGTGCATATCTTCAAGGAAACTGAAGGTATACAGTGAGTCTCAACCTCAAGGGAGGCTGCTCACAATTTGGACAGTAAGCCCCCCCTTCCACTTTGACCCCGTTACATTATCTATACCAGTTAAGGGGAGCACACGTAATCTGAATGTGCCCAGTACTATCCCCTAGATTTTCAACAACAACAGCACTGGTTGTAAACTTTTTTCAACCCCGTGGAATAGATTAATATAATTTGAAAACTCACTTGGACTATGGCGATCGAGTAGATATTATGATAAATGCATTAATTCTATCTTATTTTACGGACATATTCAAATGTTATAGTATATTGATAAATTAGTTCATAAAGTGTGTTCGAAATTTGATTACATAATGTATGTAACTAAATTAGCCATTTCTCATTAAATTACCACAGCTGAATAACTCAACACCACTGTACCGAAATAAGAAAAGCTGCAAAAAATAACGCTCTATATATATGGAGGCAGTGAATCCAGCTAATTTATGAACAGCCCAGCCCAAGTGAAAAAGACCTGGATTTTTGGAAATAGTCAACACTCAACAGTCAACACACACTTAATTTAACTAAGGGCCTATTCCTTTACCGGATTAAAGGGTAAATTATAATCGGACTAAACGGTTTAAAAATTAAGCTTGAAAATGCCATTCCAAAACCCCCGGATTAAACGGACTTAACTTCTAGCGCGCTATTTTTTAATCGGACTAAACGGACTTAACTATGCACGCTAATGTTATGCATTGCACGCTGACTAAAATATGTCCAGTCCGTTTAATCCGTTAAGGAATAGGCCCTTAGACTATGTTTCAACCAATTTCTACACACAAATCACGATATAGTAGGACTTGCCAGTTACACATGTCTGTGCGCTGTGAGTCAACCTAACTACTGTTTGAGTGTTTAATATACAGTAATATTTGCGGCAGAAAAAAATTTGCGATAAGTCTCCAATTGACTAAATTTCGCATGGCCAATACTAAAAAATTCTTCAAATTTTTTTGCTGGGGGCTATCGCCCCCAGACCCCTGCGACTCTGTGGCATACTATTTCTTGTTCTTATCTTTCATCAAAGCCTATGCATGTATACACAAGTACATTAGGCTGCATTTGACTGTCTACACGAGTACATTATTCTGCATTTAGTGGCAAAATACACTGTCTGATGTGATGTTCCCATGTTGTGTTTTATTTTCCTAACGGAAAATTTTGTTGATAAGTCTCCAATTCACCAAATTCGGCTTAAAAATTGAAAAAATCTCTATTTTTTCCTAGGTACGCCACTGGCTTTTACTACAAACAGACTTAACTCACTGTCCTTGCTATGGCCGTGGGTATAACGAGATAGCGTAACGCAGAAAAACGCTATTATAAAAAGTGAAAAAATTTCTTCAGACCTTCGCCACCCCCCCCCCCCGAAATCGAAGTCTGGGACTGAAATCGAAATCGAAGTGATATTACTATAAATATGCAAACAACTAGGTAACAAACAAAATAAAGAAAAACAAAAATCTGGCATTAAATTAAATAAACCTATTCTGGACAACTACAAATGACATACAGTTTCCACAAAATCTGAAAATTTAAACAAGACTTACCTTCTTAGTGGCTTTCGGATCCAAGAATGCTCTAAGTTTATCCAAATATAAACTCGGAGATCCTTTGTCTGTCACTTTTTCCTGCAATAAAAGAAATACAATCAAACATCCAAACAAACATAATATATATTTAGCATCCAATAAAAAATGTAACTCGTCTGTGACCCGTTCGACATTGATCGCAGCTAAAAACTGCCCCAACCAATAAGCACGCATGTCGTTTCCGTACACTAAATCTAAATAATCTATCAATTAATTAATTAAAAATTAATTAAGTACGTAGATGACGCAGTCGCTGCGGGAATTTCAAGTTCTAAAAGCATATTATTTTCGAACCTATGATGATGATTGTTAACGGCCTATCAGGAGACTGGTCACGTGCGCAGGCCATAGGTTCATTGTACGTTATATTAAGCTTACCTTCGCGGCCTAGGCTTTACATTATATACCTGGATATAGCTTGCCTACGGACTTAGTTGACTTCTATTGTTTGTTAGTCTATTAGTCTTTGTAGCTTCATCATACCGTAACATGGCATGTTAAGTCCTTTTCAAACTAACTTAAACAGTTAAATATAAATACAATATGTATGTTGCACGCTATTAAAATTAAACTAATAATATATACCTGATCACAAACAATTTCCCATTTCTTTTGGAGATCGTAATTCCGCAAAACCCTCGACTTGTCCGGAGGGAGGTCCATTTGCTTCTAAAACAAGCACAAAATTATACAAAGTAAGCAATCAATCAACTTCTTTATTACCTTTGTTTCGTCCAGAATTTACACAAACTTACACTTTTACCCAATTGCTATGTTGGAGCAGTCTCTAAGAAAAACTGCTGAGTTGAGTTTCGGTTTCCCACCAAAGTCCAAAACTATTGTTTTAAATCTAAGTAAGTTTTCGAATACAAGAAACCGACAGATAAATGAGTACTATTATCTGCTTCAATTATTCTGAACCCGACCATACATGGGCGTGGGTTTTCACCCCCCCCCCCCACCCAAAAGGCATCCTCACCCCCCCCCCCCAGACAGGTCCGTCACCCCCCCCCCCAGACAGGTCCGTCACCCCCCCCCCCCCCAGAATGTTTTGAAGGTAGCTCACGAAACGAAATTGGTGGCTCACGAAGCAAAAATAGCCGGAAAAGTTGCTCCGCACCCCCGGTGGCTCACCCCCCCCCCAGAATTCGGTAACTGCCCACGTATGAATCCTACCAAACTTCAAATCCGATTGTGTATCTAATCTACACGTGTGCGGTATACCCATTTCTCAGTGTTTAAATCTTAATCTTACTCGCTGTATATACATACATACATACATACATACAACCTCCAAAATATCCACATCAGCTAGCCATTACGCAAGAAGCCATTATTTTAGCCAATATTTACGAACACAGAGGCTAGCATGGTCCAGCAAGATTCTATTTTAATGAAGCCCAGCATGGAAATTGTCCACTCTGGGGCATGGGCACGGGGTAACCCAATATTGCGCTCTAACGCCCAGCTTATTGGCTAACAAAGCACAAACGTATTGAGTATTCGCGTGTGTGTGTTTGTGTGTGTGGTGGTGGTGTGCGTTTAATGAACTACAGATGCATACGCATTACACATGAGATGTACATACATTAATCTATGATTAGCTAACCACAGATTAACAACAATCTCACCTCTCTCTATTGGTGTACTAAAAAAGTTGAGATTTTAAAAGAATTTACACAAAAAATCTACTTGATTCCGACTTCTAAACTGGGTGTATGTATACATAACATGAATACATGATATATTCTCTATGACTACAACCGAAGAGAGGAACGTATGAGTTGCGTATTAGAGCATTAGATATATATAAAATATAATAATTATTCTGGCATATTTTTAGTGGGGGGGGGCGCCCCCCCCCCCCTTTGGTCCGGAGCCCCTTCTGTAGCTGTAATAACGTATGAAATCGTAACATTTAATGTATAATAACTAGGGATGGACCGAAAATTCGGTATTCGGTATTCGGTTTTCGGCCGAAAAACGGGTATTCGGTATTCGGTACCGAAAAGTAAATTTTCGGCCGAATAATTAGGAAATCAAGGAAATTCTAAATCAATGAACGTTTAGAATTAGAACTAATGTTATTAATCCTGCAATCAGCACTACACTTACTCCTGAAATGTACCAAAAAACATGAAAGCTGTATATTAGCGAATGCAGATACTTGGGTTAATTTTTCATGGATGCTTAAAAACTTTTTTGCTCTCAAGACTAGATTCTGACACGCCGTACTGTGCGGCGTCTTATCGCACCTTGAGCCTTCTTTTTTACACGTTTCTTATGGACTCTGCTGAAAGTTTACAAGCCGTCAAAAAACTGTCCCACACCCACTTCACCCCTAAAACAACCCAAGACCCTGGGACAGCCGGGGTAAAAAGGGACAAACCATTTGTACACAGATGTAGATGGGGGTCTGGGGGGGCAGCCCCCCCTAGATTTGAGAGTATGGGACAAGCCCCCCTCCCATTTGACCCATCGGGACCACCCCCCTCCTTGGTGCTGAAAAAAAGGTGTCCGATAACTCTAAAATCGCCCCAGATCGTTGTAAAATGCTTCAGCAAAAAGCGAAAAATTGCTCAAAATATCCAACTTTTGCAAAAAATTCCTATTTTTAAAGCACAAATTGAAAATTCTTGCGTTTTTGTCAGTTCAAGCCCCCAGACCGAAACCCCGTGTACATGTATGCCTATGTACATATATACCTCATCCAACTGCAGTCAGAGGACGCTGAAAGTTGTGTAGTTTTTGCTGGTCCTTATTGTGCATTTTTCTATAGCATATATTGTTCTTCGATAGATTGTTCGATTCTATAGTATCGACTTATTCTTTGATACATTTTGCATGAATAATTAACGTTTGCAAAATGTTCGTATAGGATATATTTATTTATGCGTAGTATTTTAATATTCTGCGTCTTCAAAACCTGAAAAAAACATTCGCTAACTTATGCTTGACAACTATTCGGTATTCGGTATTCGGTTTTCGGCCGAAAACGAAAAACCGAATATTCGGTATTCGGTGAAATTTTTTTCGGTCCCATCCCTAATAATAACCACCTTTTCGTGCTAAAATAGTGTTTTATCGTGAATTTGGTGCGCCCCCCCATTTTGGACGACGCCCCCCCTTGCATGGGGGGGGGCTGACCCCCATAAAATTTTGCCTAAAAATATGCCAGATTATACACAGAACGTGGATATAAAATATAATAATTATACACAGAACGTGGCCAACCCGGTGTGCCTGATATATATAGTTCTGCGTCGCATCCCCATGCAGACAGTTAAAAAAATCTAATAGTGAGCAGCCAGTAGCGAATAAAGCAAGAATTGGGCATGCTTGTTAAGATTCGATTAGCCAACTTCATTTCCCTATCGGTGGTTTTAAGCCTTAGCCACTCGGCCGCAACAAGTCAATTAATAGGGTGGATGTGAGTCATCCCTACTTTCGCTCAGCATAATCTAAGACCTCAGTTTCAATCAGAAAAACGCACAATTAAGATCATTAAACGCACAACGAATAGTCTTATCCTAGGTCATAACGCTTCTGCAAAAACTAGGGATGTCGCGGATATCCGCACCCGCATCCGCGGATGATCCGCAACTTTTTGACATCTATATATATATATATATAACAGAAAAATGATTCCTCACAATTAGCCATAAAAAATGAGATTTTCAGAAACAATCTAATTGATTAGTAAAACGTACAAAAACCATCTTAAATGTACTCAGTCTCTGCCTACTAGATTTCATAGATTTTTATAGAAAAATGAAACTTCTTTAAACTGTCAAAATATTCTGAGAACTTGGCCTCAAAAAATTCCTATTACATAATAAAAATTTAAGATATATACGACAAAATTTAGGCATTCGAATCTTTCGTAGTTTATATACTGTTACTTATAACTGTATATATTCAAATTATTTAAGACTATTTGGGTGGATTTTACCATGGTGGTTTTTAAAAACCATGGTTTTACGTATATATGTTTTGATATAAATTCCACATAATTTCATTACGAAATGTCGCCTGATTCGTTACGAATTTCGTAATTTTTCTAAAACCATGATTTTTGCTCCGTTGAAATTCCAAACCTGCAGCATAGCAGGTTTTTATTCTGCTGAAATTTCAACTGAGCGAAACCAATGGTTTAAGAAAATCTACGAAATTTGTAACGAATCATGCGATAATTCGTAATGAAATTATGAGCAAATCATATGCACACGTACGTAAAACCATGGGTTTTAAAAACCACCGTGGTGAAATCCACCTTTTAAGTTCAGTCCAAACTGCAGCTTGGAACTAAGCCGCATAGTTTTAGATTGTTTTTAGAGTAAATCAAGACTACATACGTAGTTTTAGACCAACTACCAAGTTTATATAATATATCAGTTGATCTAAAACTGGTCTGAAATTATAATACATATAATCCAACTTAGTTGCTCCTTCTCAAAACAGTTTAAAGAGTGACTAAAACTAAGTAACTGACCCCCCTAAAAAACCGAAAAACCTTTCGGATAAGCGGCCGGTTGGTACCTCCCTGAACCGGATCCTGGCCACAGTGCGATTGCAATCACAATGCCACAATGCGATTTTAGTTGATCTTATATCATTCTCAAATTTAAGAGTGTCTTTAATGATTTAAAACTGATAAACAGTTTAAAAACTAACCTAACCGGCATCTATTTACAGAGCGTAGCCAGGATTTTCTAAAGGCCGGGTTACCGAAAATTTAAAAATCTAAAGTGGCGTTACCCAGAAAAAATGTGGTGGGGATTGGGGAATGACTTTTAGGCAATTTTAACACTAAAATTTGTATTTCAAATGCAAGATTAGTAAGCCATACATACAGTTGCCGAGGTCTGGGGGCGTGGTCAACTTGAGATGTATCCGAAATTTTTTTCCTACAATTAACGCGAACACTTTGCGTTTAGGCTAAGGCTCAAGCTTAGGTACTAAGAAATGGAAATTTTCAGGAAAAATCTTCCCAGCTTAGCCTGGATAAGCCTGTCAGCTAAGCCTAGCCAATGTCTTGAAACATCGTAACGCACTCAAAACTATCCAAAAACAAAGATTTTTGGCTTCAGGCATTGGCCTACGTTCACTTCCAAAAACACTGAAAATGCTATATTATTTTCAACGGGTTATATAACGCATTAGCAAAAAACCTCAGAAAATCCAAATTTGTGCATAGAGGTTTTATTACAAAAAATGTTTCCTTAAAGTGCTCTACTCCAAAAATATGTGCACTATCCCCGGAGTCCCCCTGTATCCCCTAAACCTAGGGAGGTCGAAATTGAACGCTCTTTCGAATAGGCTAGGTTAGAAGTTTGTAGGATGTAAGCTTTAGCTGGAAATCAAACTTTGTACAAAAAATAAACTTTACATGAAATTTTTCGCGCAAAAATGGATTTAGGCAAAAATACTGAATCAGATGAAAACGTGCTGCTACCTTTGAAAGAGTAACATCTAAGCTACTAAATGCTGAAAAAATTGTGCAAATCGGTTTAGGCTTTGAAAAGTTACAAAACTTTTTCTGAAGCTACCAGGATCAGGCTGATTGAAGCGTTACAGCGCAAGTACGGTTTGGTACAAATTCCGGGCTATAGCTGCAATTTTTTTCAAAATATGAAGCTAGTTGGGGTTTTTTAGTGAGGTAAAGGTATTCCTGATGCTTCTTAGCAGTTTTTTTTCTTGAATTTAGGCCTCAGGCTTAGGCTTAGTGCTTAGTGCTTAGGCTCAGGCTTAGTGCTTAGGCTCAGGCTTAGTAGATGGGCTAGGAAAGGCTTAGTCTCAGTTGCTTGCATCAAATAAAAGGACACTTGCTACTGTGGAATCATAAATAAAGCTGCCCTTTTGAACCGAAATTGGCTGTCAGCGCCAGCGTGATGCTGAGCAGCAGGGACGTTTTGAATTCGTAATTATGGTATTCTTCATTATTAAAAATTTCTCCTTTTAACTAAAAATGGCTATTTTTTGTCGGAAAATGTAATTGATTTATTGTCTATGCAAAAAGAAACAATAACATTAACGCAGAATATTTTGAAAACAAAGCCGAACTAAATATATTAATATAAGTTATGTTATGATATTCAAACTTCAGACTGATATTACGTTTGTATCGGTGAAAATTTTCGAAAATTAGCCCCAGAATGTCAAAAAATGATGATTTTCGGGTTAATGCAGTTGGGGGGGGGGGGAAATAGTGGACTTATTTTTTGAGAAGAGCATCTTGGGGGAAGCATTTTTGCTTCAAGAACCCCTATTTCATTTTTTGGATTTTCTGAGATATGACCCCTCGAAATTTGAACCCTCAGTGAGGGACTTTTTCGCAATTTTTTTCAAAGCCCTTGTTTTTTCTGTTCTAATCGTGTCTAAAAGGTGTCAGATTATTGTTTACAATTTGTTAGAATCAAAACAAAGGCTCTTTGACTGGGTTCCTGCGGAAAAATTGGCCAAATTCGCCAGAAACGTCCAATTTTTGACCATATTCAATCTTGGCCTTAATTTAGGCTTGGGCTTAGGCTTAGGGCATAGGCTTAGTATGGGGCTTAGGCTTAGTATCAGGATTAGGCTTAGGCTTAGGCTCAGGCTTAGGCAATAAAAAATCGACATTTTCAGAAAAAATCCTGCCAGCTTAGCCTAGAGAATCCTGCCAACTAAGCCTAGACGATGCCTTAAAACATCATAACGGACTCAAAACTATCCAAAAACAAAGATTATAGCCATTTTTGGCTTCGAACTTTGGCCTACGTTCACTTACAAAAACACTGAAAATGCAATTTTCAAGGGGTCATAGCTCAGAAAATCAAAATTTGTGGGCGTGCGTTCACCATTTAGAAATTCACTGTTTAGAAACATTTGTAAAAAAGTTCACCGTTTAGAAAATTGAATTTTCAGAACATTCATCGTTTAGAAAAGTGCATTTTCTAAACGTTCACCGTTTAGAAAATGGAATTTTCAGAACGTTCATCGTTTAGAAAACTAATGTGCAAAAAGTTCATAGTTTAAAAGTTCATAGTTCATGTTTCTTCCACTGTCGAGGAAAACTTTTCACTATCTTTTCATTCAGTGGTCTGAATACCTTAAAAAGTTTTTAGGAAACTGAATGCGTCTAACATACGTAAGTATATGCGTTAAAATACGTTAAAAATACCGTTAAAAATACGTTAAAAAAATAAATATAATAAAAATCGACAGACAGATCCAGGTGCGACAAGCGATTGCGAACATGAAAAACACCTTGAGTCGTTAACAAATTTTCGCAGAATCGCAGACGTATTGTTAAGTTCTTGCTAGGTGTATATAAAGCTCTAAAAAGTTTTCATTCAGACCAGTGAATGAAAACTTAGCTAAAAGTTTTCTTCGACAGCGGAAGAAACATTTTCTACACGAGAAACTTTTTGCAAAGTTAGTTTTTTAAACGGTGAACGTTTATAAAATTCAATTTTCTAAACGGTGAACGTACTGAAAATTGTATTTTCTAAACGGTGAACGTTCTGAAAATTTTATTTTCTAAGCGGTGAACTTTTTAACAAATGTTTCTAAACAGTGAATTTCTAAACGGTGAACGCAAACCTGTGGATAAGGGTTCTATTACAAAAAATGCTTCCCTCAAGGTGCTCTACTCCAAAAAATAGGTCCACTATTCCCCCCCCCCCCCAACTGCACTCGATCCTGATTTTCGACAAAATTTGCTTTTTTTTCGAAAAGCAATAAATCCCCGTTTTTTTGCTTGAAAAGGGCTAAAAACGAACTGAGCGCGTCCGAAACCCTATAAAAACTTGTTTTTACATTGAAAAAATGTGAGTTTGAGTTCCCCCTAAATATGGCCCTCAACTGCTATAAACGCTATTTTTTAAGCCTACGAAATCACCAAGCCCTAAATCACCAAACATGACTTATTACTAAGAAATATTCACTGATTCCAAATTATCAATACTTAGAAATACCCATACAGTAACGTTAAGCAAATAAAGTATTCTCCAGCATATTAATATTAAAAAACTATTACTACTACTATACTAGTATATAAATATTAATACTAACTAAAAGCAAATAATTAAAAGCAAAATAAACAAAAAAATATATAACTTCTTTGCTTCATAGGAAAGAAACGAGAAATCATTAAGGCAGTAAATTAATTATCATATAATAATAATCCAGTAAGTGATAATCCAGTAATAATAAAAAGTCCAAGCAGCGCCCAAGCGCCTAAATAGTGCAAAAAAAGCACCATCTATTTTTCAAGCCTATGAAAAAAATAGGTCGCTTATAGCACTTTGATGCGCTATCGTTTTGCTATATGCGCTATTTTTTTATATAGCTCAACTAGGAGCACAAACAAAAAATTGGAAATAATTTTAAAAATATTTTTTTTATTGAAGCATCGTATACGTAGTAAAAAGTATCAAAAATTTGCAATGAATTAGGCCAATAGCACAAAATAGGCGACAATAAGTAAT